>BGZK01001481.1:0-143717 GCA_005406025.1 Eumeta japonica | reverse complement strand
CGCTACGACCGTGGTTCGCATGCGCCACTGGCGTTGCCTACGGCTTGGGCGGTATGCTGCTAGCGGGGGTCGCATATGCGGTGCCCAACTGGCGGCGGCTGCTTCGCACCATCCACGCACCTGCACTGATGCTTCCGCTTTACTGGCTGCTGTTGGACGAGAGCCCGCGCTGGCTGGCAACGCGCGGACGTCGCGCCGACGCGGCGCGGGTCTTACGTAAAGCGGCACGTTGGAACGGCATCGTTCTAGATGAGAACGCTCTCGCGTCGTTGGAAAAAACCAATGAATCGTCCGTAGAGACGACGCGCGAACATACAGGTGAGACGGGTCCGTGGCGGCGACTGGTGCGGTCCCGCGCGCTGATGGCGCGCCTCGCTCTGTGTTCATGCTGCTGGGCGGCGACCAGCTTCGTATACTACGGACTGACAATTAATTCAGTTTCGCTGTCGGAGCGAAAGCATGTAGATTTTGCATTAAATATGCTGATGGAGGTGGTGGCTTCACTACTGCTGGCGATGGCCTTGGAGCGGTTCGGACGACGCAAATCCATCCTGACGGCGCTATTTGCCTGCGGAGTCGTCTGCGTGCTGCCTTACTTCATATCGCACGGTGGTGTGAGCCTGGGGCTTTTCCTGGCGGGCAAGTTGGCGGTGACGTTCGCCTTCAACGGCCTTTACATACACACGACGGAGCTGTTCCCGACCGAGACGCGCAGCTCGGCGCTGTCGGCGTGCTCGCTGGTGGGCCGCGTGGGCTCTATTCTCGCACCGCAGACGCCGCTGCTGGTGACTAAAGGACGCCTTTCAGGATCAGACCTCGAAATTGTGACCTTTTTGTAAAATGTTCATGCATGTGCACTATATTCACAGTCGAGAGTGTCGATGGTTTTCGAAACGAGATTTAATTTAGAATTTACTGGTTTATAAGACGTGTTTGTCGTACGATAATCGTGGCAAGCAGAAGAGATTACTTCTTAATCTTTTTTCTTCGTTTTATTAAAAAAGCACTATATTTCTATCTCCATTTGTGGTGAAAAAGACTTAAAATTTAAATACTTCATTCACGTTTAGAACAGCGGGTTATCTGTGTCCACAGAGCGTGTATGTACAAGCGGCGCTGTTCGGCGGCGTGGCGATGACCGCGGCGCTGCTGCTGCTGCTGGCGCCAGAGACGCGGCGCGCGCCGCTGCCCGACACCGCCGCCGCCGCCGCCGCGCTCGGCCGGCAGCAAATCGCGCCGGCACCTGTTCGGTGATGATACGCTTCTTCAAGTGTAATTTCTTAAAAATCACGGTGTCTTTTGACAATGCACAAACGAAATTATTATTTTTTTATTATTTAAATTATTTAAAATGCAATCAACAGATAACGTTCTCTTCATTGACGAAATGTCTCGTGCACTGCCCGCGCTATATTATACATTAACTCTCAATATACTCTTAGGAAACATTCCCTAATCACTAAATGAGAACATGTGCGAAATTGTATATATTTATACATAGGTACATGTAGGATTATCATTTTACTATTTCAATGAACGAAAATAGATTTCACACAAATACCTAGATTTTGGGTCTACTGCTATGTCTGTGAATATTAAAACTTAATTTACAACTAATATAAATATGTTTAAAAATTAAAAAAAAAACTACACAAACAGCGATTTCTACTAATTAAATTTTTCCTAATTAACGGGAAATTCCATGATAGCGTCTGAATAAGACGTCGTTGTGTCATTTTAACTTATAATTAGGTAAAATAAAACAACTTTTTTGAATTATAAACTCAATTTTTATATAATATCTCTAAAATAATTTGTATATAATCTGCCGATCACATCTAAATTCCTGAATATTTCATATCTCTTACATGCAATTAAATACGATGCATTTTACTTTTCCTGCATTTTATTTCTGCGCTACTTAAAAGTTAAGTGTTGCCGAACAATTTCAATGTGGCCGAGGTCGACAAAACTAGTCGAAAAAACTAAAGCTACCCGATCTCGTCACGGCACGAAATGATTTTACACGCTCACGCGTCTATTTTACAATGAAACAAAAGTTGTACAGCCAACAATGAAAACGTACGTAGCCTCTGCAGCGTGTGATGACGCAGCGCCGTGGCGTGGGAACGGCGAACATGAGAACTGTATCAGAATAGACAATATTACATGATTTTTAATTTTTAGATTAAGTGGGGTAAGAATACTTCTAACTTTGTCTAGCTATCAATAAATGTTAGTAAATTTCTTCGGCTGGGTTAAGTTCTGTGTATTTATTTGAAACGGACTCAATACAGTGACCTTTATTTATTATAATTTACTATTCTTATACTGTCACATATCAGTCATGGGCAACGAAATTGAAAGCTTTTGTAGTCTAAATTGTACGTAGAAGGCAATGCAAGTTATTAATTTATGAGATAAGTTATTTTTATATGTAAATTTGTATAAATATCAGTGTGGTTAACTGAACATATATATTTCTTCCATACAGCAGAAACTATATCGGAATTATATATATACATATACCGAATGGAATCGATCATGTGTCTTTCCGCAAATAGTCATAATCTTGTTTTTTAGAACAATTTTTACAAAGAAGTTATAGTCATTTAAGTAGTCTTTTCTGAAAAAAATAGCTCAGGTAGGCAGTTTCTGGTAAGTCCGATGCATGTCTGCACGTCTGCGCGCGGTTAATGACCGGACGCGCAGCTTTAGAGGTATAGGTACTTTTTATAGTGTTACATTTGCGATATTGACGTTTTTGAAACTAAGGTTGTGTGTGATTAATATTGAAGTGTTTAATAACAATTCCTTTCAGTGCTATCGAATACGTAAACTTGATTTATTGTTAAGGAGTTTGCAGAGGTGACATCGTTGTGGCTGCAAAATTTTATAGTAAAACTGACCCTAACAGTTAACAACCTGCAAGTTTATGAGTAATATTGCGTGTTGTTTATCGTTTACGCGTTAGTTTGCCTACATGTCGAAAATCAGAGACTAAAATAATACTGTCGGCGACCTTTTCATCATTGACAACATGAAATGTCATTTGCAGGTAGTTAAAAAGATAAATTCTTTAAAAATAATACATCTTATAGCCTGTTCGTCATGTGCGGCGCGTGTGTGCGTGTTGCGCCGTCTGACCAAACATTTCGTAGGGTTTTATTTGTTTTATTTTTATATTATATATAAGAAAATTCTCAATGATATATTATTGCTATAGTTACTTTGACAAAGTTGTATTAAAAAAGCGGTTATCTATATTTTCGGAAAATCCATGATCGATTCCATCCTGTGTGTATTTACTTATATATATATATATAGATATAAGTAAAAGTCGATGCGTGTATGTATGTATATTCCCTATGAACTCCGAAACAGCTCGACCAATTGTGATGAAATTTTCAGATAATCTTTAAATTGGCCTAGCGGGTGATCCTGTGAAGTGTGGCAGCGATCGGATAAATAGATTTTTTTTTTTATTTTATTTTTTGTTTTATTTTTTTTTTTTGCACTATCGATGACATTTCTACTATCGATCCGCTATTGTTTTCCTAACACCCATTATGTTGATACGTGCGTCGTATATTTTTATTCGATTAATTTTTATTTGTATATAAAATCTAGTGACACGATGTTTGTCCGCGATGAACTGTAAAATCACTCAACCGATCTTCATAAAACTTGGCATTCATATGTAATTTGGTCCAATTTGAGATATAGGATAGTTTATATTCTAATAGGTTGCGTAGTTTTTAAGTAGCTTTTTTTCATTTTGTTCCAGGGAATTTTTGTTAATAAGTTACATTTATCTTACAGTCAAATATATATGCATATATACACAAATATATTATTGTATATATCTGATTGTAAGATATATGTTACTATTACTATGCATCCTCTGCCCTTAATGAAGGTTGGACATAGTATATAATGGTATTTACGTAATTTTCTTTACTTATCTAACTTTTTTATAGTATTTTCGGGGGTAAAGCAACTTGCGAACAAACAGAGAATAAGTGGCCATCGCCACCCATGTAATTTCAGATTTTAATAACACTCATGCGCTGTTAGCCTTTTGGGTAGAAATAGGATATCGCAACTATCACTACCATGCATCCTATTACCATATTAACACAATTTTTGTGCTGCAGATGCGAGCTATTCGTGCTCTTTTCATTTGACCCTCAATTCTGGATTTGACATCCATTTGATGAGACCAATGACGTCTCTCAGAGAAAATTTTAAGATTCATATATCCTAACTAGCACCACAATACGTATACGAAAACCTGTTATTTGCCAAGATCACATATCCACCGTTTTGAGGAGAGGCAGACGGACGGACAGAAGGATGAGCAGTCAGCCGGATAAGCTCAGTAAAGAAGTTTTGATTTGTATACTTTGGGCACAACACCCCAAATATTATGCCAAAGCCGACTGAAAACCGACGGTTAAAATTAGTAGTATAGTAATTTAATAACCAAAAAATTCCACTAGATGCCAACAAGCCAAAAGGTTGCGACCAAATGAGAAATGGCAACTCACACTTTTTGTGTTCTTTCCGTATTTCTCCTTTAAATAATTATAATTCATTATGAAAACAAGGGATGGAATTATAAAAAAAATAGTTAATTAAATTTTAATTAAAAGTACTAGCGTCTGTATTATGATAAGCATCTCGTCAGAAACGTATTCCTCTATTAATAAATATCAAAATTGAACTTCGTAAAAATTCCACTTCGATTATAAAACAGATGAACTTAGAAATCATGTAGTTGGAGCTTGGATTATTATACGAAGTGTTATTCGTCTACATCAGTTTTCAAAACACGTCTTTCAATTTGTATAAAACAATTCTTCAATCGCCTTCTCAAATGCAGTAGTGCATCTTTCGGTGATAAGAACTGTTTTCCCTTAAATTGTTTTTTTTATTTTGAGGGACAAAAAATACATTTTTCTATTATTAAAATGACGAGTACTCATGTATGTATAATCGGCTCGACTTCAGTAGACTTAGTTTTTTTCATTCTGTAATTATTTTGTATATATTTAGTTTATGCATAATCAAATTAAAAAAAGAGTTGCACTTAAGTTTCTTAGTAGTTCCTGTCGAGGAAAATCCGAATGAGTGGTAAATTCTAATATCATGAAATATTATGACGTATTTTAAGCGATATATATAGTGACCTACAAAATAATGAAATCTTTTGAGTTTGAATTCATTTAAATAACAAGGCTTAGCGGTCGTGCTCCAACTCGTAACACTTTTTTTTCAATTAGACCAAAATAAAAAGTGTAATATGATTTCTGCATCTTTTATATCGAGCGGTCTTCCCCGGCCGCGTCCGCCTCCGGCCGTCCGCGACTTCGGCGGTCGCGTTTAGAATTCCCTCCCGACCTGCTTTGTATTCCGATCTTGGAGTCGCTTTCGATTCTGCTTCTACTTTCACTGAATAATAAAATTTTTTTTTTCGTTATCTCTCAGACATGCACATAAGAACTCACCAAAATTTCATCTAAATCCGTGCGTGAATGTACACAAGACAAGTTTCACTTGCGCCTACTGTTTGCACGCACTACTCGAGTAATAACATTTAGTGACATACAGCTGAGCCATTACTTTACGTTTATCTTTAAATCGAATAGTAAATTCAAATTCAAATTTATTTTTATTTTATAGGTAATGAACAACATTTTAAATACGTCACCGCACTTCAATAATTAAAAATTTACTAGGTACTAAACTTTACTACTTTAGCAATCGTTCGGAAGGCAGATATTCCTCAAGAAGAACGTGCAAGAAACTTGAGAGTAGCACTTTTCAACTTTAAACACATTACGTTACGCAACCAAACATATATGAATTTATAACTAAAGAAACCCACTAAACGTCGAGCTGGTTAAATTCATGAATATTTGTCCTTTAAATATTCACAAACTCTGTAATACCCTTTTTTACAAGCAATAGCTCAGCAACGATTTTAAATTAGTTTAAGGGCAGATTTTATACATTTTCAGGGACCTTAATGAACAAGCGCACACAGAGCTTCCTAAATGAATTCGTTACTTTATATAATCGACTCGCATGTAAACACAGTTTATTTTTGTTTCTAGTATTGAATTTATGTTTATCACTATTTTTCTACAAAAGTTCTATATTCTTTTTTACATGTATTAAAATTTCGTACATAAATTGAGGTCCCAATTTCCTTAGACTTATTTCTAAAGATACTCTAGGACCCGGCCTGTAAATGGCTCGAACAGTCCTCCCGCTATACGACTTGTAATTAATCAGCGATTTTACAACTCGTTCATAATTCATAAACATGCATTAGTTTCAATTATCAGGAAACGAGTTTAAGTTTCGTGGTCATCACGCCGAACCATCAATAGTCTTATATCCGTCTAATATAATTCAAACTCAAATAACGTTTGATTTACAGTTCTATAATCTGTAATTTGCGACAGCGGTAGGCGCAAGCTGACGGCTCGAGTCCGGCCGTAGAAAAGTTAGCGTGACTCTGTGTAAGTAACACGAATTAAGGAGTTGTTATTACACTGAAAAAAAAAATGCATGTTGTGTCAACAAAACCGCTTTTGTTGACGATTTATTGTTAACATCACAAAAGAATCTAATTTAAGATTACGATTTCATATGTTGTATTAAATATAAAATTATAGTTGTATTTGAGTATAGTCAATTTACATCAATTGTTTGTAAAAAAAAGACCTATTTCAAAGCAATATTAAACAATGATTGCGGTGAAATTTACCAGTATACTTTGTTTGTAATAGAAACCAAATATTTTTAGTAGTACCCACTAGTAACTTTAGTTAATTTAAGATTGATGTTATAAAATACACAAAACACTTCTCATGATAAACATGTAATAATAACTAATAAAATAAACTAAAGATATGTTTGCATTAAACTAAAGCATTTTAAAAAATAAGCGCACATAGTATTATACGATAAAATACAAAAATCTTTTGTGAAATAAATAAGATTGTATTGTAATTTTAACGTAAAAAAATAGTGAATAACTTAATTGTAGTGTTAGAAATTACTTTTATATTATTTTTTGAAGTAATTATAAATCAGTTAAGCCATTCTATTTTGAAAATTACTTTCTTAATAATATTTTATGAAATGTAAGCATAGTAATTCTTAAAATAGCAACAAATATTATTTTTCGGCACATATACATATTTAAAAAAAATAATGTCTTATAGTGACTATTAATTATGATGAAAATTGCTTACTTTATTTCATACAAATTAAAATATTATTCTTAGCTAAAAGTAGCATTATGCATAGCTTATGTTAACAACGATATTTCATAAAACACAAACAGACTTTTTTTATGATAATCCCAATAAAATATTTTCGTGTTAATATTAAGAAACAACTGTATGATTTCTACACAAGATTATTTTATTATTAAAGTTTTTGTTGTTTAACGTATTATTTCTAATATGGCTCGATAGATGGCGCTAACCAAAATAGTTTACATCGTGCTATAGGTGTGCCGACGATCAGACTTAGGCAATACCAAATACGCTATTGCTTCTCGGCTATTTGGCCGAGATAAAAGTGTAATTTGTTCTTATGAGTTTAATATATGAAAGTTTTCGTATAACGCGACTTGTATAGTAAAAAAAGTAATTTGGTAAAGTACACGAACACAGCTTTGTTACAAATACAGAATTAGTTTCGTTAAAAGAACTAAAATCATTTACTTTTACTATAATATACCAAACACCTCCAATGATATATACTAAAAAAATATAGATAAAAGTACAGAGATTCGTAGTAAATACTACTGTCCTCGTTAAATAAAAAATAACTCTTTTTTTTACAGATTTTACAAATAATTATTGTAAGTTTTATTAAAATTTTATATTAAATTAATATAATATGAATTAGTTAAATTCATTATGACATAGATTCAATTTATATTAATAAAATTAGTTATTTCTACAATATTTATTTAATAAAATAGTATCGTACTTATGTAGGTCCTATATTAACCTTAGGAAATCACTTATTTTGTTATTTTAACCCAAAGTTTTATTTTTAAAGAGAAGATAATTTCATACGTTTTATAAATCTTCAAAACGATAATATTGATTCTTTACAAAGTACAACATTGAAAATATATCAGTGATTTAACTCAATTCTTATTTGTGCCATAAGGTTGTGTGTATGTTGTTTGAGATGCGTTTTTAGTTACACAGACATCCAGTGTATTTTGTTTTAAAATGAGTAGCTGAGTTTTTTACTACACAGCGTATACTTATTTATGGTTATATTGGTACTTTAAGACATATTTGCACTGTAAAGGAAATGGGAAATTAGTAGATTATTTTTGCAAACACTTCGTTATAAAAAGGGTTAATTAATTACTATAAAAAAAAAAGATTTTAATGTATAGTTATTCAAAAATATTCTGCGCGATTCGAGAACGCGGCAGATAGCGGTTTAACGGCGGGTTACGCCAAAAGTAAAAACTGACCAAGAGCATGTCAGTCTATACTCATTGTGGAGTTCCGAAGCTATTATTACAAAGAAATACACTACAGATAAAAAAATACGTTGTTACACTTTTTCCATGTTTCCTGCTCATGATAATTATAAGCACTTTACTCGCCTGTAACTAGAAAAATAAGTAGGTATGTCAACTATTTCCATCAAACTAGTGTAAACCAAAGTGCTTATGCAAAAGAGCGTACCGTCATGGCTCTTACGTTCTTTTGTCGATAAGCGCTGTTTTTCATTAATAACTCAAAAGAGTATATCCGATTATGTTCAGAATAACTTTCGCTGAAATCATTCACTTCACATTTTTTTCTAATTTTTGGACATATGGTTTAGAAATTGAGGTGGGAGACATTATTTTTCTAATTTCGTAGCAATTATTTCCGAAATTATTTACGTAATCAGAATAATTGCTAAGAAACCTTAAAATGTTTTTAAAAGAGCTGTTGAAATATGGGCCACTCGTTTGCTGAAAAAAATTCTTTTAGCTGCCGCTAGATGTGTGGAGTGTCCCTCCTAGAAATATTGTCGTAGTTATTTAACCACCAAACTAAGTAGTGGCGTATACAAGACACCTCCGCTATAAATTTCATCAATATACGTTTTGTGACTTTTAAATAAAATGCCTGTGACATACGCATGGACGGACGGATGAACACGACGAAACTATAAGGGTTCCGGTTTTGCCATTTTGGCTTGGAATCCTAAAAACGCAAGTCGTAAACGTCATCCGTAAGATTTGACAGACTCCACAAATTACCTGGGTTACGATGTAACC
Source organism: Eumeta japonica (assembly GCA_005406025.1). Taxonomy (NCBI): domain Eukaryota; kingdom Metazoa; phylum Arthropoda; class Insecta; order Lepidoptera; family Psychidae; genus Eumeta; species Eumeta japonica. The sequence continues at coordinate 134,395 of BGZK01001481.1, read as the reverse complement.
CGACGTAAGTGTATTTGGTATTGGTAAAATTACAAAGTCGCGTTTATGGTAGGTGTAAAGTTTTTGATTGAAAAGTGGCCGATATGCTCGGATCTCTTAAAACACAATGTATCTGGTTTTTGTTTGTTAATAAAAATATAGTTTTTTCCAAGCAACCCACGACACTACTCATCCCAAATTGTGCCGCTTCATAGGGTCATTTACAAAAAGAACCCTTTCTATGAAGAATATCGTCACTCGGATACTTTAACTACTGTGTCTTATTCAGGAATATCAGTTCTAAAACGTCATTTATATATTGGCAATAAATAACGAAGATCCGTCTCGCGAGTCCCAGAACGTACCGGCACACGAATAAATAACGTGGAAAACAACTACGCCTAAACAGGTGTGCTTCTCTTGTGTTACTTATTTAAAAGAAAATTATTCCGCTATTTTAATATTTTGTTATGAGCGTAACTCGATACAATATCAAAGTCAAATTGACTGTGCAGAATAATATACGTGCAAGTGCGGCCTGCACTGAACTTGGTTTTTTTGGTCCATGTTCGCTTCATACTCCAATTTCTGTAATATTAAGATACTATTCAAGAAGAAACAAAAGAAACAATTCGATAAATTTTATTTACAGAACACGTATTTACAAAACTTTAATACATAGGTATTTGGATAAAACTGAATGATATTTCTGTATCGACTTGTACTTTCTGCGATAGGTGAGCGTCCGGAACATCGACGTAATATGTATAAATATTTTTGAAATTAAATTCTCTACTGACCTATAAATAAATCGTCCACCTCAATCGTCCTCAACAAATTTAGCAACAAAATGACAAGATTTACAAACCAAACGCTACAATTTTTAAGTTTGAATGTGAAGTACTTCCCGTCAATCTTAGGCTTCAAATTCGTGCATCACTTCCTGCAGCCTGCGACGCGCCCGCGTCTGTGTTCGCTCACCAAAAAGAGATGTATTGAAAGGAGAGTTGCACCAAAAGATATACTTAGACATTAAACGTGAGAGCAGACGTAAGATTTGACAGGTAACGCCCAGAAGAATCGTCAAGTCTTAGGATATATGTTTGCAAATTGCGTATTTTCTTTTGGTGCAATCGGCCATAACTTATTTTATAAATAATTTGGGATTACAAAAATAAATGATTAATTGAGCACCTATACGTTTTGAACATTAAAATTATTAAGTATTCATAAAATTTATTTACTATAACTATACAGGTATAAATGGTATAACTTTTTGTCGAATTCTTTGGAAGATTTTAAATAAAATTGTACTAATCATATTGTAAAATCAATAAAACGGTCTTGGCTTTAATCGAGACCGAAAATGAAAACTGTCGCAACTTATCGAAAGAGACCGCGCGGCGGCCGCCCCGCAGCTCCAGTCGAGGAAAATGTCTCGTGGTCATTGCGGTAACACACGAACCTCATATCATTCATTTAATCCACTGTCTATGGGTGTGATAGCGTACAGCAGTAAAAGCAGTCGTTCGGAGCTCCCTAAAGGACGAAAAGGTACTTAGTCATTTTCAGTCTCGAATTCACTTCATAACCTAGAATGTATAGAACACTTCCTGAGTGGCAACAGCTTAATTACAAAATCGTTTATTGACATCGATCGAGCACAACGGGTCTTGTGAAACCTGCGGAACCGGCGCCACCGCCGGGGTGGAGGCGTTCGTCGAAGCGAACACGCAAAATACTTTTTGTACGAATTTCAGGTGTTTCATTTTATTATTTACATAGTATCAACAAAAACTCGCCGCCATTACCGACAGCGCCGCGACCGCTAAGGGGTCGTTTATATATTACGTAAAGCTTTTGAGAAGGATCGCGATCATGTCTTATTATTTTACAAGGGGTAGGGGGAGTTGTAGGTTAAATACGAGTACAGTTTTTAAAAGCGGGCGCGGCGCGGCGCGGCGGTCGGTATCCACAGCAATATCCCGCGCCCCCGACAAGATTTTTCTCTGTATGCTTTAAATATTTCACATCGAAAAATCTGTGAAACTTCGTAAAAAAATTCTCACAATTGAAAAATATAAAGTTTAAAATGCGACAACTTTATTGTCATAAACGCTGCAACGGCGCCGACGCACATAGATGTTCCGGGGCCGGTCCGCTCGCCGAGCGGTCGTTGAGCCCGTGAATCGATAGAAATATTATATAGAGATCTCAGCGAAACGATTAAAATTAAAATATTAAAATTTGTTGGCGAATACTCTTTTTTAACTATTTCCACTATTTATTGATATTTTTATTACGTATTTTATCTTACGTGAGATTTAATGGCGGGGAGGGGGTCGACCGGTTCTTATTTTTATTACATGGGAGAAGGGGCCAAAGTGATAAAAATCGTTTTACGTAATTTGTAAATGGTCCCTAAGGCTCTACTTGAACATGTAACGGGGCACCGAAGTAGCGCCGGCAGCGCGCCGCGTCCACGGCGTCGGCAGACCTCTGACGTTCCTTCTCCCTTGCTCGCGATAGTGGAAGGCCCCGTCTCCTGAAACCGAAATGATGCCGAGTGAGCTGTTCGCATCTCTAGTATTACCACATTCTATGAGCGATACTAATGCAAACGATTTTGCGGTTGTATCTTCGCATTATGACGTTGAAGACATAAAGTAACATTTACCTCTAGCGCGTTGGCAAAAATTCATTGGCGTGCGCCAAAATTGCAAACGCGACTATTTTACAACTACATACTACTATTTTTAGCTAATCAAAAGGTTGTCAGTAAAATATAACATGAACCAAATGCGAGACCGATGTGCATATGAAAAATTCCCGCCGCAATCGACGGACGGCGGACGACATACAATTTATAACGACGTGTACTATATCAAATATTTACGGCAAATTTGATTTCCGGCTTAATAAATTAACGTACATTATATACATGAAAAAATGAACATATGTTCATTTTTTCAATGTATTTTATAGAAAATTTTTCTTGATACGATTTATTTCAAATAATTGTAGAGAAAATTTCAAAAAAAACGTGAGCATAGAAAATATGGACTCAAAATTCTTAAAGCGAACAATTTCAATTGCATGGATTCACAAGTTAAATATATCATAAAACAAATAAGACATCCATTAGAAACATATTCAAAAAAATACACCTATGCCAATATTTTAGCCATCAATGAAGCTGAAGTAGTTACTGACAAACGTGACCGTGCCAAAACGAATAGATGGCGAACTCGTAATATCAGATACGTGTTTGCAGAGAAACAAAACGTTATATCAGATGAGTTCCTACCATACAATTGGCGCAATGTCTTAAACGTCATTAAATATTCATCAACCCAACTAATTTAGGTGCTCGCAGATCGCTTGTGTTCATAGATTTAATTTAAAAAATGCCCATATTAAAGAAAAGCAAACTTTTAAGCATCTGAAACGGATTCGACGACTTCGCGAAACGATCGAAGAGTGTCAGTGACGTGAGCAGCCATAAAAATAAAGGCGAATGATCTGCGCGCACTCGTCCGCGCCGGGCGCGCGCGCTTTGGTACGTCGCGTACATTTAATGCGCCTTATTATACAATATTTTCAAATACATCTAATTCCTGTACGTTTAAATACGTTTATTTTTGGACTGATTTCTTTATTCAAAACAAAAACTTTTTTTAAATCTGTAAAGGTTACATTTTTTTTTCAAACCTTTCTCAGCACTCTCATTATACGCAATTCCGAAGTTTTAATTAAAATAAAAAAGTGATTACTACCTAAAAATTTCGTTAATCCTTCTATAACAGAGTCTAATATTTCTGATTTTTTTTTACTAACTTATAAAAATAATGCACTCCGACATCAATTCAAGATATTTGTTGATTCTTAGAAAATAGAGACTATACTTTTTTTGAATAACCATGACTTGTCGATCAGCGCGTGGCTTTCGAACCGGCGGGTAACGGGTTCGAACCTTGAACACGGAAAAACTAGTAGATGAGCTCCACTTACTCCATAGGTACCTTAAAACTGTAAAGTCTTAGGCCCTGGTCCCACGGCTCATAACATCCCTTGCCTCGAACTGAATCAATACGGAGGACTTAAGACCAAAACCATTTGTCCTAAAATAAGAATGTAGGAGGACGTGTACCTGCGCGGGCGGCGCGGGTCCGCACCGAACTCTTTTTTCCTCTGATCTATTTTATTTCTCAATGATCTATAAATTTTTCGAGAATCAATGGCCAATCATAATTCTATTAAAAATAATTAATTCGAACATATTATTCATCGTTACTAGTCTTACTTCCAAATTTCGAATTTTTATATCTTAAATTAGTCACGGTCATCGCCAACCGTAATTAACTATTTTTCTGTCTGTACCTTAAACGGTTTCAAAGAGAACGAGCTTAAATGTACGTAAACAACGAAGTGACCCCGAAACGTACACGTTCCTATGCTTGGGTACTAATAGAAATTTCCTTGTAGGTCAACTTTTCATTTCTGCTAAAGTATACATAATCTTAATTCTTTTTAAGTACCCATTTGTGAAAACAGCGCTAGTCGTGAGGTCGCATAAAACACTACCTTCAACTCGACTGGAAGATATCAGTTTTGAATCTGAAAATTCACCGATGATCTTTTAAAATAAGTTCAATAAAACCACTCGCCTTAAGGTTCAAATCCCTGAATCTGAAATAATACGCTTGTAGGAGAGCATACCTCAGCAACGGGGTGACCACTCTGACGCGGTAACCGCTAAGCCGGGGATGCGCGGGGGACGGCGCCCAGTCACATCGCATCACCTGCTTGGGGGCGGCTACAGAGTATTTATAAAATATAACTCATAAGCAGATTCAAAAGATAAAGAGTCTCTTCCGACTTTTTTCACATTGTGATCAATCCTGCACACCGAAGAAGGTTCTCCATGATATTCCTGATGTTTCAAGTTAACAAGCTTTAAGCCAGCGCGCACGAAACTACGGCCTAATACGCGTATTTAAATAGAAAATTATATGGGATGTAAAAGTGGAAAATATGTCAAAGGACAAACAGCGTGGTCTTATACTAAGTACATGCATCACGTGCGTGAGAACAATTTACCATAGTCTAATACTTTTATAGAAATGTAATTACAAAATGTAATCGATTGACACCGTGTACGTATAGGATATGTCAGGGACATAGCTAGCTAGCGCCGTACCAGCCGCCAAAATCTCAAACGCACATTGATAAAATATTAAAATAATGATATTTTTAGTGTAAAGCAACAAGGACAAGTAAATCGTTTGTGTGAGACGCAACTTTTCCCATCGGCAGGCAGTTTGAATGATGTGTGCAGCCGCGGGAAGTCCCGTTGTTTGTTCAGTTAAATGAGCGATGTTAAAGATTTTTATACATTTAGTCATCGATGCGTTTATTACGTTTGTACACGTAAGTCGTAATTAAATTTATGGGTGGTAAAGGTTAAATTATTCGTGCATTATTATGTAATTAATATGGTGTTAAAAAAAGATATCTCAGTGGAACTTTTACAACAAAAAAAGCATAGAAAAGAGATTGTTTAAAAAAAATTGTCTAGGATCTTTTTAATTTTTTCAGCAGTCGGATACCTACAAAAAATACAACTAACAAATTTGCTTGAAAATTGTAAACTCATTACTGATTACTACTAATTAAACAATTAGTAACGATGCCATAACGTTTTTTACTTCATACATCGAAAGATTAACTTATTTATGTTAAAAAACAATCTATAAATTAAGAATGGAAGAAAAATACACTTGTTCAGTATTAAATATATGAATATGTTGCGTAGAGGGGTAACATAACGAATTCACTTTTTAATGACACTCAATTTTGTTCGCCATCTAATTTGGGTACCGCGGGTTATATGAAAATCTTTCTCAAGGCTAAACTCATAAATCTCGCTCGAAGAAATTTATAACGCGTAGCTGGAAAACTGCCTAATAAATGCATTAAATTTTTATAAGCGATTAATATCTTTGAAAACCTTTTTGGAATCAGAAATTGACAATATATACTTCATTAAAGAATTTACGGAATAATTACCGAAAAAATCAATAGTTTTGTCTCATGGTTAAGATGTTCTTATTGATAAGTTCATGGTTGTCGGAGATCATGTTTAGCTTTCCGAAGGTAATAATAGCATACTTCTTATTTTTGACCCTTTCGATTACAACTTCAAAACCTGAAGGAAGATTTTCTAAGCTAAATCGATTCAAAATTTTCATAGAACTTCTGTAAAACGAGAAGCACTATCGGACATCAACACTGCCCAAAGAAGCAAAACATCTCGAATGCTAAGATCATGTGTAGCTATGGATATTATGATAAATAAGTTTGCAAAGAACTTTTTTTGACTAACTTTTTTTTTGATTTTTATTTGACTAACCTGGACTCTAGGATCATTATTTTTAAGTTAAATCATATTCTGAATTTACTTATTTTATTAATGCGAGTTTTTTTGGTTTATTTTGTAAAAAAAAAACTTCTACATTTGTGCATAAACGCAGTCAGGTATAATGGACTCCCCGACAAATATTGATGCAGGGCCCATTTAGGAATAGCCAGTATTATTAAATTAGTACTATTAAATACGTAACTAGCTACGCCATTGAGTTACGTATTTATTAATTCGTTTGTTGTCCAGGTTTTGGTCGTCCCGCTGCAAGCGTTGTACCTGCACTATTTTATTACAAATTGAATTGAAGTTAAGTTGTCCAGATTAGGGCCGGGTTAGAAACTTGTGGGTCGTCAACAATGCCTGGAATTGAGGGCTTAAACAAATTTTCGAGGAACGAAGCGAGTGCTTCGGGTTTTGGGTTTAAGTTATTAACTTATTTTTCAATTATTCGGTGGTCAAGGATCAAACGCTCTGGTTGATTTACTAATTCGAGTATTTTATAAATTCCAAAAGTTATGTAATTTCAAGAACTAGTAATGAAAAACTGTAACACTACAAAGCGTTTCACAAAATTATTTGTTGAACGATAGTAAAAATAATATAATAGACACGATAAATTTAAATATAATTTCTATTTGAAAAGAACTGTTCTCTGCAACCACATGTATATTTCACTGACTCACGACGATTGCGACGATGTTGCTTACGCATCGGTCTAATTTTCTTAAGTAATATAATACATAAAGCCTTTCTGAATTCACAACAAAATATTATCTGCAGAAACAAATAAATAAATTTTGTACGATATTATTTTGAATTTTGAAATTCACCTGCTTCAAAGTCTTCTGAAAACACGCAAATTATACCGTAGTCTTCAAAGGTCGCAGTTCGCCTTCCGCGGGAGCGATAGGAGCGGTGTGGCGCGGCGGTTCGGGTGCCAGTCGACTATATACACATCGTATCCACAGCATAGAAACGGCCATGGTGGCGCTCGTTACGCCGAACGTGGCGAGCGGTCCGTAGCCCGCGTACACGGCAGACACGAACAAGGGACCCAGCACGCGCGACAGGCAGCCCGCACCCGTCAGCACGCCCATCCATACGCCCTGCGCATATAAACACTTCAGCCCTCGCCTGCCCTAATCCATAGGAAGCATCATCGAGGCCCACTCACCTGCGGCCGTGGACCCAAGACTTTTGAGAATATGCTTTGAATGAGCGTCACGCCTAGAGGATAGCCAACTGACACGCATGCATATCCAAGAAAGAACTGCGGCAAACGCAACGCTAGCGATTTCGCGCACCACGGTTGTGTGCTCTGTGGACATCCACCAACAGCTTCTGTGGTGTTCGTTTCAGGGGCGAGAGGTGGCGCGTTAGGCCCCCAAGGAATGCACGCCACCGATCCCAACGCTGTCGGAAGAAACCCACCCCACAGGAGCAATGCACGTTCCTCAAAGATGCGCGATAGCGGCCCGATCGCTACGAACGTACAGCACGCCACTAAGGCGCCCGCACTCATCAGCATCCCCATGTACTCTAACGCCTGTCGCTTGCTCCATCCAAACTGATCCATCGTTAGTGACGTTGCCAGAGTTTCCAGTAAAACAAAATTGAATACGAGGACAAAGAATGCCACTACTAGCGTCCACGCGCTCACGTAATCCAGTTTAACAGTCGAGTTCACAGACATGTCACCGTCCGCGTCGACGGAACTCGTATTGGCTTCACGAAGCGCAATGGGCCGTTCCTCAAAACAACAAGGCAGAAACAAAGCGAAGTTAAGTACACCTAGTGCGGCATTGAGCCATCCAGCAGCCGTATACATATCTATGGCGCGTGGGGGTTCCGGTGCGGTAGTGGTACCCAAAGGCGTGACGGCCGCCTGCAGCGCTGGGCCCACAACGAAACCGAGCACCTGCGCCAGAGACACTGCGGCGACAGCGCGGGTGCGTTCTGCTACCAGTGTTGCTGCCGATAGGTATGAACGCGCCACAGCCACGTTCGCTGCGAAACAATATCTCACAGTTAAAAAAGTGGCGGCAGAGAACTAAAGATCGATCGAGACGAGTGTATACCTACCAGAACTGACCCCGACAAGAAAACGCGCAGCCACCATGTAGTACTTAGCATAGGGACGCGTCAGGTAGAGCAAGGAGTACAGCGCGCTGGCGACGACAAACAACGCGAGCGACGCGAGTAAAGGCATCCGCACGTTCCCGGCGCGATTAGCCCACCAACCGAGCAGCGGTGAGAACAGCATCTGGCCCAACGGATGAGCCGCCACCACCAGCCCTAGGAACAGTTTGCCCGCGCTCGGATCGAGCTGAAACACACATATGCCCAAATAAAAATTTTTGTATATTCTTAAGAACACTTTTGATACTTACATGCCTAGAATACGCGTAGTTTAAAAATTCTTGGTAGCAAAATTCGACCGTAGCAATTAACAAAGTCGTATGTGAGAAATTGCTACTTTTGGGTACGGTCGTTCAAAGTTTCAAATAATTATAAAACAATTAATCGTGCGCACTGAACACATACTACTTTTTCTACTTGGTACATTAAAGATGGTTGATTTTAGGAATACAATAATTTGTGAGGACATTTATATTATTATTCTAATGCCTTTAGTGTAATAAAATGAAAAATGCAAAAATGTAGATCCTAGAAAGTTATTGCTACGCACGAATTCTTGTATTTTAGAAAAACAAACTGACTACGAACGATAAAATACTAAAAGTTCTTTGTGAGGTTAAAAAAAATCGCATAAATCTTACGGAGATTATTTCAGATAATTTAAAATTATTAAATATAATATTCAATTAGATTAAGAAAAGAAAAATATAATAAAATTAAATATTTTAAACCTATGTATCAAATTCAAAAAGAAATTCTGAAATAACTAAAATTGTGAAAATTATTAACAAGTTAACATCTGATCCTATAAATCAAGTAACTTTTGTTCGTCTTCCTTTCAATTATCTAACCGAATAATACACCATATCACTTAGTTCTAGATAACATTATAATACATCTAGCCGAGGAAATTCGTTATTTAAATATTCATAATATACACTAACTTTAAACGCAATACATAACCATTTAATTAATATTCTCCATATCATAAAAGGCTACGGAGCAGAACACATACTTGATAAAAAAAAACTTGTTGTTTGGACAACAGTGTACATGTTCTATAATAGACATTTACGATAAAGTGTTTTCGTAATAGATAGAAGAAAGCCAACATAATTCCCGTGCATAAGGTTTACTCAAAAAGAATCAGTGCAGAAATACTCAATACCAGCTTCCACCCGCAGCTGGTAGCCGCATTTCGCGCGGAAGGTATTCATTCGTCGTGTATATGTATAAGAAGACTTTATTATTATATTATTCTGTCCACGACCATAGACAAAATGAACTCCTTTATCTTATATATCGACTGATTACGATGTTAATCATGATTCTGATCGCTATCCCGTTTTCTATTTTGATCCCGGTTCTGTTCTCGATTACAATTTGTCTCATTTTCGCCAAACCTGGTCTCGATTTAAGAATCTAGATTCTAATTCTAGTCCCGCTTTTGATCCCTGTAACGCTTTCAATTCTGGTCTTCTCTTCTATTCCGATTCCGGTTACGTACCTGACTAATTTTGGTCTCAGAGTCGATTTTTATCTTAGTTCCGTTCTCGATTCCGAACCTATCCGGCCATGTCTGCCAGAATGGCAGCACAAGTTCAGCATTTGGGGTTGTGATCAAGACATATATTTAGTACCTTTCATCCTAAAATTACTAACTGCCTATTTTCAGAGATGTCTGACAATGAAAAAGCCCCGCCATTACGACGTCAAGATGGCAGGACATCTTGTTCTTGTTGTTTAAAATTATATCGTTCATTATATTTTTATATTTAGTTTATTTTGTATTTAGTTTAGTTTATTTTAATATTTAGTACCGCTTTAGTACTGAAGCGTATATAAAATCGGAATATTCAAATTGAACTGTTGCAGAATATTCGTCGTTACAAAGTGCGCCGCCGCCCGACGCCCGTGCAATGCACGGAACTAACAAGAAATACCTTAAATATTACAAATGTCGATAAATAACAATTTTGTGCCTAAAAATAAACTCGTTATCCATGAAATTCCCATACAGGTTGTAGTGTCAGGTTTTACTGAGCCCTTTGCTAAGCCAAACCCTCCCACAATCATTTTATTTCCGATCGAGGCCCTCCAGCACACCCCGCTGTCCAGTGCGCAAAGGAGGTGTTCACGACTATAAACTTTATTTCACTTTCAAAATCAAAACCGTCTCTATGGCTGAAATTTTAAACTTAGATATACGGTATCATGGACGTTGTTTACGGTTCCGTACCCAAAGGATATAAACGGGACCCTATAACTAAGCCTCCGCTGTTCGTCTGTCTGTCGTAGCGCTGTATTTCTGAACCATAATAAGAAACTTGAAATTTTCACAGAGTATGTATTACTATGGCCGCTATAATAACAAATGATAAAAATAAAATAAGACAAAACATTAAAAGGGTTTCTCATATGTGAAACGTGTTTTTAGAGGCGTTTTTCTTCAATCCTAATAGTTCCCCTTGTTTTTCATTAGCTATATTTAAAAATTATGTAATGTTCAGTTTTATACGATGGTACAGAACCTTAGGTGTACGCGTACAACTCGCACTTGGCTAGTTTTTATTTTATGAAGTTATCAAGAGTTAATATTTTTCTGTTATTTCAAAGCGTTTAGGCAGTGCACGACGATAAATCAGCCAGAAAACTATTTTCTTTTTTACTCCAATTATTGTTATTATGATTTCTTACTGAAAACACATCTTTATAAAAATTAAAAATAATCTTTAGCATATAGGAATAACGTAGCTTTCAATTAATGACAAAGTTTTCGGAATCAGATCAGTAGTACCAGAAATTGTACGTACATATATACGTGTACGTACGTACACCCACACACGCACACACACTCACACACACAAATACACACACCCAACTATATAGAAACAAATGGATATGCCTACTAAAGAAATGTAAAAATCACGATTATTTTTTTGTCTTTACTATATGTATGGTAATTAAGTATAGTCTATCATTTAGTAATCATATGTTTCGTCCTTACATAAATATTCATCAAGATCGGTTAAATTATTCTTTAGTTATAAAATAACATATATACTGACAGACAGACAAACAGAAAGTTATAATTTTTGCAATCACATGTTCTGATTGTGTACCAATTTTCATCAAGATCGGTAATTTTTTTTAGGTAAAACGGAACGTACAGATAATAGTATATCATATTCACAAAATTGTAAGTTCTAACTGTACACGTATTTTCATCTCAATTGGTCAAACCATTCATAAGTTATTAAAGAACATACAAAGAGAAGACAGAGCAACAGACTGTAACTTATCATTTTTGCAATCACATGTTCTAACTGTACACCAATGCACGTCAATTTTGATCAATGTACGTCAAAAAAAATAAGTTCTAAAAGAACGTACAGAGAAAGAGAAACAGACAGACAGAAAGTAGAATACCATTTGCGAAAGAACATGTTTTAACTTAATTCATTTTCATCAAGATCGTTCAAACTGTTATTAAGTTATAAAAGAAATATAAACAGGAAGACAAACACACTATTTGTAAATAAATGATATGCCTATCATTTGCGCAATTAATTATTCTTAATGTACAGTCCTCCTCCGAGGAGAAAAACTTATAACTAAGAAACCATCGGATATACAAAAAAGCGAGAAGAGAAAGAGAGATCCATCCTACTCGCCTAACCAGAACCAACAACCCTTTTCAGCGGGCCCCAAGAAAATTGCTGCAAAGAATGCTTTCGAGTTTATGACCCGTCCTCGAAGCAACTCACTCAAGGAAAAGATTAATAATTAGCAACCAAAACCTGCTCCCAAGCCGACTGGTCGTCGTGGGAGTGTAAGACCAAAACCCTCTAAATTCCAACATAACACCACACCAGAAACTAAACTAAAACAAGCGCCACAACAACTGAAGATATGCACATACAATGTGAGGTCGTTGTCTACAAAAGAACGATTGTTAGAACTGACATACGCTCTCAAGAACATAAATTTTTGATATAACAGGCCTAGGAGAAGTAAGGAGAAAGGGCTGCAATATAGAAGAACATCAAGAGTACATATTATGCTACATCGGTGAAACAACCGGGCTGTACGGAGTAGGTTTTTTAGTCAAGAAAATTCACAAGCAAAACATTGTAAGCTTCACGGGCATATCAGAAAGAGTGGCAGTATTGAAACTAAAATATGAGCACGAACTCTTAACTCTTGTACAGGCTTATGCACCTACTGAGCAAGCTTCCGAAGAGGAGACTGATGAATTTTACAACGACATAAGGAAGGCACAAGAGAATCAAGACCGAAATGTGATTGTAATGGGAGATTTCAATGCTAGGGTAGGACAACCTAAAAAATATGAAAAATTTAGAATGGGAAACTTTGGGTACGGAAAACGAAATGAGAGAGGTAACAAACTTGTACAGTACGCCTACGAACAAAAACTGAGCATAATGAACACCTATTTTAAAAAGGATGCAGATCGCAGATGGACCTGGATATCTCCAGACCAAAAAACAGTAAATGAAATTGACTACATTATGTGCAACAAACCAAAGCAAATAACTAACACAGAAGTACTAAATAATGTGCCATTCCCCTCGGACCACAGACTACTAAGATCATCCTTCAGTTTGAAATCACCAAAGAAAAGCAGAAAAACTTACAGCTCATCACCTAAACTACCTAAAAGTGTTAAAATTATTGTACTCAGCAAGCCTTAACGAAATCCTAGAGACAAAATTCTGCGTACTACCGGAAGAAAATAATGTACAAAATTACTATGATAAATTGGAATATGCAATTACGAGCAGCCTAAAAATAAAATATAACAATTCAAAAGATGAGATAAAAAATCTTGAGCAGAACAACAAAAGACCTAATGGATAAACGCACCAAACTAATGCACACCAAACACAAAACCAAAGAAATGAAAGAGGAGCTAAAGAATCTATTCAAGATGTGCAGTAAGGCCATAAAAAATGATTACAATAAATACAAAAGAGCAGTTGTAGAGAGAAACTTAAATAAATATAGAAGTTCCAAAAGAGCTTATAAAGAACTAATGACACACAGAAACTGGATAGGAAAACTCAAAAAAAAATATGGAGAAACGAAAACTAGGCAAGACGTAATCAACCATGCCACCGAGTTTTACACGGAGTTGTATAAAAAATATTCGGAAACAAATGAGACAGAAGACAGTCACAAAGATTTTGAAGAGGAAGAAGAAACAGTAAAACCTATTGATGAGTGGTGAAGTTCTTGAACATCTCAAAAAACTCAATACAGAGAAAATTCCAGGTCCGGATAACATCACTAATGAAATCTTGAAAATTGGGGCACCCCTTTTGCTCTCACATCTAACACAAGTTTTTAACTTATCCCTAAAAACAGAAGAGGTCCCCAAACAATGGTGTAACTCCGATATAGTTGTGTTATACAAAAAAAGGAGACCCATTAGACATTGGGAACTATAGACCAATTAGTCTATTACCGAGCATTTATAAACTTTTCACAACAATACTCTTGAGCAGAATCACACCAATCATAGACGCATCACAACCAATCGAACAAGCAGGCTTTCGCTCAGGGTTCTCAACAATAGATCACATCCACACCTTGGAACAAATATTAGAAAAATATAAAGAATTCAATCAACCTCTCTATGTGGCTTATGTAGACTACACAAAGGCATTTGATACCATAACCCACACCTCTATCTGGAAAGCCCTCAACGTCTGTGGCGTAAGCAAGACATATATCAACATCATAAAAAATATCTATTCTAAAAGTACAAGCAGAATCAAGATGGAAAATAAAGGAGAACAGATTTCAATAGAGAAAGGTGTTAAACAAGGTGATCCTCTATCACCAAAACTCTTTATAGCAGTACTGGAATGTGTCTTCAGAAACCTTGATTGGAGCCAAAATGGCATATGCGTACTAGGACACCACCTTAGTCATCTGAGATTTGCAGATGATATTATCGTGTTTGCAAAATCTGCCAAAGAGCTAGAACAAATGATGCAATCTCTTGCATATGAAAGTAAAATATGTGGTCTACAAATGAACGCAAACAAGACCAAGGTGATGACAAACAGCACTCAAAGACCTGTAAAGGTCTTTGGACAACAGATTGATTATATACAAGAATATGTCTACCTCGGAAAACAAGTTTCATTCAACAAAAACAGTAATAAAGAGGAAGTGAACAGAAGGATCAACAGCACATGGAAGAAGTATTGGCTACATGGGGACATCTTGAAGGGAGACTATCATTTAAAATTAAAGAAAATTGTCATGGATACATGTATTGTTCCAAGCCTAACTTATGGCAGCCAAACATGGACATTCACAAATAAAATAAAAAGCAAAATCAAAACATGCCAACGATCAATAGAACGAAGTATGGTTAGAATAAGAAAAATACAAAAAATTCGCAGTGAAGACATAAGGAGGAAAACCAGGCTTACAGATGCTCTTGAACAAGCTTTGCGACTTAAGTGGAAATGGGCTGGTCATTTGTCAAGATACACAGATAAGAGATGGTCTCTACAAACTACCAAATGGGTAGGGCCTGCTGTAAAAAGAAGCAAAGGCAGACCACTTAAACGTTGGGTTGACGATATAAAAGAATTAGCAGGTAAAGACTGGCTGACACTTTCCCAAAATAGGGACAAATGGAAGGAATTAGAGGAGGCTTTTACTCGAAAGGGGTTCGTATAAAAGGAACAGCTAGAAATATATTAAATAACAAACATAATTATAAACTAACCTAGCCTAAGTAATCTATTAACACTTTGAAATGTAAAGATACCTTTATACTGAAATAAAAAAGCTTTATTATTATTAATGTATACTAATTTTCATCACAAGCGATCAGCCCGTTCTTAAGTTATAAAAGGACAGACAGACAAACAAACAAGAATTTGAAAATGGTAGGTAGATTTGGGGTCAGTAAATCATGAACCATGGTAAATCATGGTTCATTTAACGAGGTTGTATCGGTTGTTTTTAACACTCCTTACACCCTGGTAGATGTGACTGTGTGCAATTTCCTGAGGATGTGCTTAGTTGGCATGAAACGTAGGTACATATAAATTATCATTATAACGATTAGCGGACTAAGATAATTATAAAAAATAAAATGAACACTTGCTTAGGTGTTCGATATCTGTCAATCCTGTCGAATCAATATTCAAGTCTTTGGATAGATTCGTAGTGGAGAGGCAGATTCGAGGGTCAGCGGTGGGTTGCATGCTGCATATTAATGCATGCTACAGGAAAGCGGACATAGATTTATATATTGAAAATGATGTTTCTTTATCCGAGCACTAAATCATTAATTAAAGCATAGGATTTAATAATTTAATGCGGAACAGTGTGTAAAGGGATTTATGTCATGCCATTTATTTTTTGAATTTTAATCCATACGCTCTTCACTATTCTTTTTTTACTTCTTTTCACAACACATAACGCCCAGTGAAGCAGGCAAGTGATCGTTATATAAAAAAATTTCTTCGTTCTTTCGGTTCAAAATTTAAAACATCAGTCTTTTTTTACTTCACAAAGAATGCGCCAGTGCTACACGTATCCGTATTTAGTTCGTGTTGCTATCAGACATTGTTTTAATCTCTCACTGGCGACACGTACAGCCCTTTATTCCAAATTAACTAAGTTGGGTGTTGGCCCTCTACGTGGGCCCAGCGAGCGTTAGGGTGCTGACGACCGTCGGTACTCCACAGTACGACAACAACTTCCGACCGATGTCTTAATATACTCTCAAAGGGGCACAATGAGAGGTTCAATTTTGCTTAAGTTCAATTGATCAATTCGCTTGTGGTGCAGACGATTCGAGACACCCAACACGATCTTAAGCACTAAACCACTATAGTGTCTGTCTGTTTGTCCTAAAATCCCACACTTTATCAATTTTCAATGTTTGCTTGGCTAGGTCTGCGTATGTATTTTGTGCGTTTACAAATAATCCAATGACAATAATCTATACATATTAACATCGTTTTTACTATTTCCGATTTCCTTTATTTTCGAATACCATTTGAAAGTAAATGAAATTTTTCTTATAAAGAAAAAAGAGAGAAAAATATATATATATATTATTTAAAGCAATAAGATGTAGTGCCAACGACCACGTGATAATATTGTATAATATCGTCGTCACGCTTGTTGCTCTATATACATATATACATATATATACATTAAACTTATACATTTCTATCTCGAAAATAGTCCAAAGGATTTTAGTGTAAGATTGTACTTTGATTTAGTTTGAATTTACATGTTTACCTATATATAACGGATTTTATTATGGATCTTTTCGCAAATGTTCCTAATCTTCCCTTATAAAACGATTAGCTGTCCCGCCCGCTTTGCTGGGTAATTTTTATTTATAAATAAAATGGCGAAGGATTTACGGAATTCGAAAAATGAGTAGCCTAGAACCATCTACAAATCATTCCGCATCGAATGGTCCCAGTCCCACGTCTATACGTTTAGTAGTTTTTACGTGATTGACGAACAAAGACAACCTATTTTCATTATATATGTATAGATTTTGGCAAAGAAACCATAGTCATTGAAGATTATGAAGATTAACAAAAATAATTTCGGGAATTTACGCAGAAATATACTGACAACCTTAGAACAGTTGAGGCGTAGGTACCGAACTGCAGTGGGTGGGGGCTAGGTGGCCAACTGCGTACGGCCGGCACGTGATCCACTTCACACAGCCGCGATCAGTCGCGAACTTGCATTGATAAGAATTCGTCGTATCGCGTCGCGGCCGACCGCGCCCACGCTTACACTTTAGACAAGCATTTATTAGGGTTGTTTTTTTATTATTTTATAATCTTTATAAGTATATTTCCAATAATATATTTTTGTTATAGTTACTTTGGCAAAGTTGTTTTAAAAAAGAAAGAGATTATGAATATTTTCTGTGTAATGAATAATGAAAAGATGTATTATCAAATGCATACTGTATAGCTGTCTTACCTGGAAAAAAGACAAAAAAAATTAAATGTTGCTTTATTTTGACATCTCGTAGAATTTTGAGACAATTGTATTGCTATTGGTTCTTAACAACAAATGGAACTACATAAATAAAACACCTACGTAAATTTTGCATATAATTTAGTGCATATATATTAAGTATTTTAGTATTCATTGTTGGAAATAGACTATGGAATATTATCATATTCTTTCGGCAATATTCCATCTCAATCACAATTTTGATTCTGATTCCGATCCCACATTCGTTTTTGACCCCAGTCCCGTTCTCAATGTCAGTCTCGCTCTTAATTGTGATCTTGTTCCCGTTCTCGATACCCGTCCAGCTTTCAATTCTGATTCCGCTACCAGCTACAGTTCTGATTTGGATGAAGCCGGGGGCAAACATTTCCTTTATCTTTTGTATTTCGATCCCGATTATGCTCTCAATTCTGGTGCTGATCTCACACTCAATTTTGACCCCGGTCTTTTTTCAATTTCGGACCCGGTCCTGGCTCTGGATTCTGTTCCCTGTCACGTTTTCAATTTCAATACCACTACCAATATAAGTCTTAAAGTACAGTAATGATTGTAAATTTAATGTAGTGCGAATTGGTGAAAAATATTTTTGTCAATCCTTATACCAGCGAGGGTATAGGGAAATCAAAAGTTGTGTTTGTGTATTTTTTAATGAGAAATCTGAAAAAAATAATTAAAAAAATCCCTGAAAAAAATTAAAAAAGTATTTGACAACTACGCCACTTATCAGAATATAAATTATCCTATCTCTTAATTTGGACTAAATTAAACATAAATGCCAAGTTTCATAAAGATTGGTTGAGTTGTTCATCGTGGACAAACATCGTGACACTGTATTTTTTGATATATAAAGATTAATCGAATGAAAATATACGACACACCTGTCAACATAAAGGATGTTATGAAAACAATAGCAGATCGACAGTCGAACTGTCATTGACAACTGCAAAAAAAAAAAAAAAGAAAATTCTGTTGATCCAATCGCTACCTAACTTCACAGGATCTTCTACTAGGCAAACCTGAAGATAATTGAAAATTTCATCAAAATCGGTACAGCAGTTTCGGAGTCCATAGGGAACATACATACCTACACACATCGACCTTTATATATATATATATATATATATATATATATATATATATTACAGGCACATGAGTAGCAAAAACATTGCTGCAAAAAAATAAAATAGTTATTGAAATCATAGATGTAATAACATCATACGTGAAATTATGTAAAAACGTATAATGTAGATACTCAATAATATTTTTAAGTGATAGATGTAAATTTAGCCTTCTTACCATCACTATCAGAGAATACAATTGATATTCAGTTTTGTGACGACCTTCAGCTTAAAACCATAAGAGAAATTATCAAAACGACTAGATAAGATTATAGGTGCTGCAATATCTCATCTCATAATAATAATGATATAAAAAATATCCTGTCAGATATATATTAGATGTTGTTATCAAAAATTTACATACGCACTTTCGTGGCCGATTCAAAAAATAAATATTATCTTATTTATATTTTATTATTATTTTAAAGCAATAATATTAACATTAAGTAAGATCGCATATGCAAACCGATCCATATTCTAAGAGTTCTTAGAACCTACCGCCGTATTTTCGCTACTAGTTGATACACAAATTAGTCAAGAAACGAAATAATTTCCTTAATATTTCTTCAATAACAGTTGAAATTAAAACCAAACACCAAGCGCAAAATCCATAGAAATGAAAGAAAGCAGTGTATTCACTCTGCGGCTAAAAACTACGAGGTGGCGCAAGGCCGCGTCCATAAAAGGTCACCTGGTGGATAAGAATAAAGGAGTAGCGTGGTCTGCGTTCTTAGAGTGGTATTCAATGGATAAGAACAAACGGGCAGCCCACCATCGCCCTTGACGAACGTGGGTCTGGTTGACTACGCGAATCTCGTTGGCACTCAGGTAAATTTCCTGAGATTTTGAGAATATGCGCATGAATTGGCACATATTGTGCGGCAGGCAGAAAAGAAGACAGAAAAATTGCTCGGCGCTGAAATAAATGCTGTGTTGCGTCGCTATAAGCTCTATTAATGGAAAAAACAAAGGGGAAATAAAGGAACAGCATCGATCCAGACTGTAGAGTGGCATCCAGTGAATAAATGTTAAAGGGCTATTGACTGCCACCCGTTGACTAAAAACATAAAATGGGTGTGCTTATGTAATGTATGTAAAAGCTAAAATGTATTCCACGCTATTCGCTACAGCTTCGCTTAAAGGCGTGCCCGGCTCATCGTACGATCTCTTCATATTCTGTGCTGATCCTCTTGAACCTACTTCATCCAGAAATAAAACTAAAGGAATCGGACCTGATTATACATATTAAGCGCCCTAAAGAATTATTATTATTAAAGAATTATTAGATATTTTGCTAATTTTCTATTGTGTAAGGTGTTCATTCGCAGGAATCCATAATAAGACGTTTGCCTGCAAGATATGTTAACATGCAGCATTCAACCCACCGCTAACTCTCAAATCTGTTCTTCCACTACGAATCTCTATTCATGAATTGACTATTGATTCGAGAGGATTGACAGATATCGAACACCTAAGCAAGTGTTGTTTATTTATCTTAGTCCGCTAAATAGTTATATTGTTATTTCTAAGTACGTTTCATGCCAACTAGGCACATTTTCAGGTTTTATTTTGCCAAACTGAACATTAGATAACTCGCATGTAACGGAAAATTACCACGGCCTACGTATTCGAGAGCGTCAGTGATTGAAATCTTCAACACTAAACCTACACGTTATAGTTGGGTAAAAATATTTGTCCAGATCTAGGGTAAGGCTGATGTGGCTGTGACGGAATAGCAGGACGGTATGGAGAACTAGCGCTCGGTATCATAACTTGGTATTTTCTCCTTAATTTTTTAAATTGAAGTAGGTGTGCAGTGTTAAGCGATACAGAGTATCAAAAGGATTGACTTATCAATATCATTAATGACTCTAGATCATATGTGGACAACAAATGGCCCGCGGGCCGCATCCGGCCCGTTGTCAGATTTTTAAAAATTTCATGTATGATATCTATCGCAAAAATTATGAACACTAATTTAGAATGCATTACTTTTGAACGCCGCCCTCCAACGCACACTAAAATTTGTCCCACAACATGTCAATAGTTGCCCATACCTACTCTAGATGGTCGCTAAAATGCTCGCCGGTCCATGAAGCTATAATATCTCTAGTAGCCATACGCTCATTAAAAAGACGGCAATGACCTATGATATTACTTTTCATTGTCAAACTTTTGAAAAGTAAATAAAACAATGAGCATGGAAGAATGGCAAGAAAAATGCGCTAAGAGAAGCACGGGTGATGCTTCTTTGCTTATTTACTCGGTTAGAACAAACCTATAGGGTCCTCTGGCAAATGCAAATATCCGTCAATAAGTCATACTTACGTTCTCAAGGAACGGCTACATATTCCTAAAAAAAGCGTACAGAGATTGAGGAAGAAGTCGATATGCCAATTATTAAGCACAACCTTCCAGGCATCTTGATAGACGTAATAAAAAGATGATTTCTCACCTTCTGAGGAACTGAAAACAAGGGGAAGACTATGGATTGAACGCCGTAAATGTTAGATGTGGGTAAAAAGATATAGCATCATGGAGGTGGAAATTGTAAAAGGAATATTATAAATAAAACAGGTTACAAACGGAAATAGATATTGCTTGAAAATAATTAACTGTAATTAAAATATGTGAATAAAGTTAAGAATTAGGTGTTCAACGAAATTGTAATTTATACTGAAGTAAAAATAGAATATGAATAAAAATGTAATAGTTTATATGTGATTAAAAAACCGAATTTATGAAAATTAAATAAATAAAACATGGAAATAAATAAATATCCTTATCCGCTCTAGTGATCGAAATATGTATAATGTAACAAAGCAAAAGGTTTAAAGGCCGTGGGCACTAAAAGATCTTGCTATATTTTTAGTGGAACTCGTTTGTTCGTTAGTTCTCTTTAGCAGTGAATGTCCGTCGCTGGACATCGGCCTCCTCTAGGCCTCCTCCTCACAACATGAAATGCCACCTCCAAACAATGGTAGCCCGCAAGCCTCACCGAGACATCAATACACCTAATGGGAGGTCGTTTCACGCTACGACGTACTGTTCGTGGTCACACTCAAGACACTTTCCTCTCCAGTGGTTACAAGTTCTACAAGCGATGTGGCCTGCTCATTGAGCTGTCACTGTCTTACACAGTTTTCATCCGTGCGAATTTTATCTAACAGAGGAACCTCAAGCATGGTTCTTATCATCGTATGTTGAGCAACTTTTCGTTTTTTATTAAATCAGCAGAAAGGGACTACGTGTGGCATATGCATCACTGGCAACATTGACTGTTTTAAGATGAGGTTTTCTATTTAGGCATTGAGATATATTGAATATGGAAATGCTTCATAATTTTCCGAACGTTACCGAGCCAAGTTGAATTTTTCGTCTAATCTCTTTATTAAAGTTGTATCTACCTTATCGGGCGATTTGAATAAATGTATTCGTCTATAACTTCTATTGGAGAGTTTTCAACTATTACTGGAATATGTACATGATGAACATTCGACATCATTGTCGTCTTTTCCATATTTATTTTAATCTCACTTCTTGAGAAACTCTTCTTCAAATCAAATTATCGCATCCAGTCTGAGGCACTTAGCTTTTGCCTCTAGACAACATTCGACGTCGAGCTTCTCAAATCGTCGGCGACCCTATAATATCCGGCCAGCTCGTCCCGTTGACTTTGCAAAGAGATACAACATCTCTGTTCATGCTTTATCGCATATATTGTAAGAAATGTTCTGAATAATTGTTTAAGTTTATTCCTGTCGCTAAATTATATTATCGATCCACTGGCAAGAAATACTGCCATCAGTATTTGTTGGCTGTCCTGTTACCGCCCTACGATTCAAACGCAATTTAAACGTCTTCAGTACGAAAACGAACCAGATCGAACGGTTAGGTACCACACTATCACGGAATATAGATAAGTAGAAGCTTCCGCTGTTGCATTTCAACCAGTGAGTGGAAGTTCCGGTGGCATACTGTCCCTTTCATTACTCCCTACCTCTCCATCAGATATCCTATTCATATACAAGAAAGGGCGTTACGAGGGGGCTCACTGGGATCAGGACCCTCTCTCCCAAATCGCACTCATTCTTAAATCTTCAAATAGACAAACCTCTTAAAGATCGATTATTTACAAAAATTTTAAAAACCTATGGGTAAATGAATAAGGAAACTTAAAATAGGTATTCAAAACAATTTGAAAAATGTGCGCAATAAAAACTTTTATTTCAAAAATAGAGTCTAGAGACAGCACTACTTGTCGGTCCCAAGTAGTTCTGTCTTTGGACTCTACTTTAGAGATATAACCTCAGACATATTTCAAATAAAAAATAGAACTTTACTATGCCATCTATACTTCATGGATAAGCAAATTCTTCATTTTGGTTTTTAAATAATATTAATAGATGACACTACGGTCAACTTGGTACGTATATTTATTTAATCTCTAATTTATGTCTGTCTATTTGTACATTTATCATTTCAATAATTTTATTACTTTTAAATCAGATAAATTTTCAAAAAACTGTAACATTATTACCTTACTGAACAACCGATAATATGTATTTAATCCTTATTATTGTTGTACACTAATTTTCGTTCTTGCTAAAAGTGTTTACTTTTGTCTACAATAATCTACATGCATCAAAATTGAAGAAATGAAATTGATTCTTCCTTCGTAGGTAATAAATTCTCATTTTCTTGATACTGTGAGACCGTAACCAGCACTCCCCTCCTCAATCTTATGTTGCGATCGCGCCTGAACCCAAGAAGCCGGCAATGCATTAATGACTTTTCTGGGATTGCGAGTATCCATGGGCGACGATGACCACCTTCTGTTTGATGACTCGTAAGCTCGTTTCCCCTCAAATATGCTACAAAAACTAAATGTTCGATCGGCGAAAAATACTGATTTCTTAAGAATTTGACAAAAGATAGTGAATTAAAAATGGTATAAAAAATACTACTTAATAAATTTCAAGAGAGAAAGAAAGAAATTAACGTAAAGGGGTACGACACTATTTAGTTATGTTACGATTTCTATCAGTCAACTCCTACCTCAAGTCCCGTTGAGGAAGTTCGTCCCAAAAAAAATATGAATCTTTGAAATGGTCTATCATCAGCAATGTTCCCAATCAACTACTACAAAATGTTTTCAAGAACAAAGCTTCTTCCTATCCAAAGGACCGACAACGCGCTAGTGATTCTTTTGGATTTACGGATGTCCATGGGCGGTGACAATCATTTACTCTCTGATGAGTTGCATGGTCGTTTGTTTCTTTTAAATACAAAAAAAGAAAGTTCTATTTTAAAAAGTGGCAGTGAAAATAATAAATTCCCTAATTTTAAGAAAATCTTTAATTTTCTGGCTAAAATTATTAAAAAACTAGTCAGAGTTAGTCGTAAATAATTTACATGAAAACAAACATGTAGTTCAATGAGTAACCGGTAGAAGGACTATGATGACACGGAGTCGCGCAGGCGCATCGCGGACGAGTGGCGCGGGCCGCGGCGCGGGCGGGCGCGGGCGGGCGCGGGCGGGCGGCCGCTTATCTAATCAGGGGCGCGGGCGCGCGCGGTCCCGTCGGTGCGCGATCACACACTTAAGTGGGATACATTTCACTTTATACGAGTTATATCTAATGAATACACATATTTTTTCAAATTACTCGTAAATTTCTCAATTTCAAAGGACTAGCATCCTACGGATTCCATATAAACTTAATTATGTATATATATTTCATCCATCAATAATCTAGACGATTTTGCGTGTCTTCGATGAGACACGCAAAAATCGTACTAGTGGGATGCCGGTCTTGGGAATTCCATAAATTAAATTTTTATTGAAAATTAAGAAAATTATTTTTTCTTATTCTTATGCTTTAGCTCAACAACGCATCCAAAAACTATTTTTCATGCTCTTGTGTTCAATTTTTGTCATACAGATGTAGATTTCATCTTTTAGGTAAAATGTTACAAGTTTGGAGATTCAATTGATCAAGACGTCAAAATGGACTTGTGATTACAAACAATATTTCAAACATTTTTGGACCTTGGCCTTTGATACAGTCGCACTATCAAAGTTGTATCTTTAAATAATGTAGAAAAATAAACGATTTGACAAGGTGTTACCGATTTATTTAAACAAATTAGATTTAATTAAAATCGGATTCGATTAGACCTAAATTAATTCAATAAATATTGTAAACCAGAATCTGATTTATTATTCTAACGAGGAACTAACGACGTTTTACTTAATTAACGACCACAGATACGACCCCACATTAATAAATGTTAGTCCTATCAGTTTTCTCTAATTCTCTAAAGAATTCGAGAAAACTAATGAATTTTGAAAATTTGATAAGACAGATTCTCAAAATTCATCGGTCTTCACGTTTAAGTAAGGAGTTTAAATAATGAATAAGGAATAAGAACACACAAATGTTTAATTTCCAGTAGCTACTTCTCTATGAGGTTTTATGCATATTTACCGAACTATAACGATGTATAAATCAACCAGATTCGTATTGCAGATGGAGTTGTACAGACGAGCCATGTGAAACGTAACCCTTCGTTTTGAAAAACTGTAAGGATATATTACGATGTTTACTTACTAAAAAAAAACAAGTGGTGCCAAATCTATATAAATAAATAATTATCTTTAATACGCGAGTATTCGTCTTATTCAGAATAATAACATGTTATTTTTAGAGTTCCGAGCCAAAATGACAAAAATTGAAGTTTCGTCATGTCTGTCCGTCCGTCCGCATGTCACAGGCATTTCATTCAAAGACTACAAGACATATATTGATAAAATTTATAGTGTCTTGTGTAAGCCGCTACTTATTTTGGTAGTTCAATAATAAAAATAAATATTTCCAGAGGGGGCACTCCATATATACATATAACAGAAGCTGAAAAATTTTTTTTCAGCAAACATCAACGTATGGTACGTATTTCGACAGTCCTTTTAAAAATATTTTAATGTTTCTAAGCAATTTTTCTGATTACATAAATAATTTTGGAGATATTCGCTCCGAAAGTAGCGGAAATTGTGCCCCCCCCCCACCCTTTATTTTCTAAACGGTATGGCCCAAAAATATGAATAAAATAACGAACGTAACGCTTAATAAATATTTCAACAAAAATTATTTTGAAGATGGTCGGATATACTGTTTTTGAATTATTGCCGGAAAAACTGCGCTTCTCAACAAAAGGACATAAGTGCCATGAAGATACGCTTTTTTGCTCAAGCACTTTAGTTTACACTAGTTAAATAGTAATAGGCGACATATCTACATATTTTTTTAGTCATAGGCGTCTAAAGTTCTTGTGACTATTCTGTAAGGAAAACATGGAAAAAGTGTAATAATGTATTTTTTTTGTAGTGCATTTCTTTGTAACAACGGCTTCGGAACCCTAAAATGAGAATGGTTCATTATAGGGTTCATAATTTCGAAACATCATCTTGGCCAGTTTTTTCATGTATAAAAAGATTACTAGTATTTTTAAACCAATATGTTTTTGTTTACAATATTAAATTTCTCCTACAGAACAGAAAACGCCGATTACAGAATATTAATTCACCGAAATTTTGTAAAGTACAACTTACAACTGTCGGACACCTGCAGACAATATAATTGAAGTCAGTTTAATGATTGGTAAAGGGAAACAGAAAGTGTATTAATACCTTAAATACTTTTGATTTCAACCTAATTGTCGTACCGTTTCAAAGCGCAAAGCCAAATATTTTATTTGAAAAATGAAAGTGCAAATTATTGTCGCATGCTTTTAACTTTTATTTTAACGAATTTATTTAATGCAGAGTTGTTACCCATGAATGACTGGACTCCTGGCTATAGTAGCGTTTACTTGGATATAAAAAAAAATGTTTAATTGAATTTTTTTTTATATCATATTCGTGAAGCAAACGAGCAAGCGAGTCATCAGACAGATGTTCCCCGTCGCCCATCCACACTCGCAGCCCATTAGAGTCACCAGTCGTTACCGTCCTCTCGAGAGGTGTAGAGGCTTCGGGTGGCCTGGAAGGACGGTGAGGGGGGTGCGCCCCGACTCGACGACGTGCAGCAACCGGCCGAGACAAGTGACAAATCGTTTCTTTTTCTACAAACGCTAACGCTTTAAAGTGTCCTATATTTGCCTTCCGAAATTAACATTTTTTGCTTTTTTAACGTCACGTGACATCTTATAAGCTAATACTAATCCCATACATTACCTTTCTTAGATTTGATCAATCAAAATTAAATTTTGGAATGTGAATATCGGACTCGGTAAAGCGTTAACGTTTGTGGAGGTAGAAACGATTTGCCACTAGGCGGCCGCAGAATCTGATACTCTGCGCCAGTCTAGTCTGCGCAATATCTGAGCAATCAAGTCGAGAGAAATTACTGATGTTTATTTCCAACAAGAAATTATTACAAAATTCACCAAATATTTTATTTAAATAATAGAGTTTCTCATGTAGCGCCCTTTGTTGTTGAGACCCAATAAAATAGCAAGAATGTAATTAGGTATCCCTAAATTTTACAAATGACTCTAAAACTAAATAGAACAATATTTATTTTTTTTTACATACCGTTTTTTTCAATATATTTAAGAAAGACACCCATGTAGATTAACTTAAAATTGAAATATTATCATATTAAAATTTTCCATCGAAATCGTTAGAGCTATTTGCGAAGTCGTCGTGGCGTTTGTATTGTGCATACATACGCCACGACGACTTCGCGATTACACAAGAATTGCTCATTAATAGATAGTATAGCATATAAATGTCTACGAACATAACATTTGCGGTCCTCAAAATACCTTCTGGATATCCCTAATCGGTTTTTAGTTACTGCTTGAAACATTAGGCATTTGAATGTAATATATTCTATCTAACGCAGTGCAACACCCGCTACAAAGCCTGACCTCATCGTACTAAAGTCCGTTCGTGGACCCCGTGACCTGCGCATCATTTTACTTTTTTTTTTTTATTTCGTTGTTCACTTTTATGTGGTTTCGGTAGATCATTAGTGCTTAAGAGTGTAAAGTTGTATTTTTAAACAATGAAAGAAAAAATGACACAAAAAAGTGTAATGCATGATACTCAATTGCATTACAATTATATGCAGTCATGAAATATTCCGGGCTATGGTTTTTTTTTATATAATGTCTTTTGACAATGTACTGAATATAGCTTTAGAGGTAATATGTTTTCTTGGTTACTATGTTCTGATAATCAGTTTATAAACTCGATTGAGAAACTAAAAACAAATTCACCTCATCGTCTTTCTTTCGTTTTAAGGAATATTTTAAGACATTTAATTTACTCTAAAAATTATGTTTAGTTTTGATCTAATGCAACCACGTCTAAAGGAATGTTTGAAGAAAAATAGTCGATTTTAGGTGAAATCCATTAAAATTTAATTAAAGATTGGTCGAATTTGGTTAAAATACATACAACCAATGGCAGCGACTAGAGATCGCAGCGAGAGCAGGAAGAGTTTAAAGCGTGTATCTGACGCCAATACCGTTACACTCGACGATCGGTCGGTCCCCAGACTCCTTCGACGAGAACAATCGACTCCTTTGAGCCCTGGCCCTCCTTGAGCCTACTCCGAATCGGACAGTTACGAAAGTGAAGCTATGACGTGACATAACCATAAGTAAATGACTAAAGTGAAATATACCAAAAACGTAATTCAAAATAATAAATTTAATTTTTTTATAAAAATATATCATTTTTCGTGTAGTCTGCGCGTATGTATGGGCGTGCATGAGCATGCTTGAGCGTGGTTGCGTAATAAGATCTACTTTCTAATGTCGCAGTGTATTTTAATTATAAGTATCATTTCCCAGATTACATTTCATATGATCATTCCTGAACTTCAATGTCTAATTAATATTAATATATTGTATAATAAGTACCCGGATGACCGAGCTTTGCTCGGTATTTTCTTTCTTGATAAATCGTGTTTTTTTGGAAAATATATTTAGATACGAATTACATATTTATGAAATTGAATAATATTTTTCGATCTTACCGCGTTTTTATTAAAAAATCTTTTAGGCATTTTTAAGTGAACACGATACATAAAAAGACACATATTTTATAAGTAACATAAGTGAACAATTGATTTTCTTGGTCTAAGCTCAAACCAAACAGACGCTTGCCTGCAACATGCATTAACATGCAGCATGCAACCCACCGCTGACCCTCGAATCTGCCTCTCCACTACGAATCTCTATCCAAAGAATTGAATATTGATTTGAGACAATTGACAGATATCGAACACCTAAGCAAGTGTTATTTGTTTATTTTATTATATATTATCTTAGTCCGCTAACCGTTAAATTGTTAATTCTATGTACGTTTCATGCCAATCAGGCACATCCTCAGGAAATTGCCGACAGTCACGTCCACCAGGGTGTAAGAGTGTTATTTTGGAATCCTTCGAAATTTCAAAACATATAGATAATAATAATATGCTCAATGACCAAATTGACGTTTATAAATCGCCATTATTGGACACATGAAAAAAACTTTAAAGAAGAAACTGGAAAAAAAAACTAAATGGCTTGAAAAAAATAATCAAGTATTGAACCGGGGCCTATTGGATTCGAAACCGCCGATTTCCCAACTGTGCTATTATAATCTTGTCGATAGAGGCTAAATTTACCTTCATACTCTAATTCATTGCCTGAAAACACGAATAAAACGAGGTTGTTAGAAATTAAACCTAGTTAGATCGATTTATCGCCCAAAAAACTCCCTGAACACTAAATTTTATGGAAATCGTTGGAGCCGTTTCCAAGATTCTGATTATATATATATGCAAGAAGTGCTCGTTTAAAGGTATTAAATATAAAAATAAATGAGTGGTGTCGTGGGACACCAAATAGGAACGAAGTTCCTCATTATAAAAATATTAATTTCAAGTTCTATTCGAGGTATAAAAAAAAATAATTATTCGGGTACACATTTTTTATTATGATTTTTTTTATCGATAAAAATAAGAAAGATGAATAAATAAATAAACTCAACGACTATAAATATAGTCGACATATTGAATAATAATCAAATTTTCAATTTTTGAAAAACATACTGCATTATGCTAATTATAAGAAAAATGTATAAAATTAATTTTTATTCATTTTAATTGTATAAATTTTAAATTAAATTGATGTCAGAAAAAATTAATATTGTCCTTTAAACAAAATTTAATAACACTCAATAATCTCATAAATAAAACAAAATTTAAGTAATAAAAAACACAAGCCGCGCTTAGACCATGAACCGTTAGTGGAATGGTCTAGTAAAAACAGCAAGCTGCAATAATAATAACAGTCATCACGTGGACTATACATTAGACACTGTGTAGCATCATACATAGACTATACATAAAAATGTTTCGCTTTTAATCACGCTACGGACGTTTTTGCCGGCCAAGGTGCCCTCCGCAACGCCCTGTAAGGGACTTTGTTCCATATATATTAAATATCTATTCAGCAATTGAGAGAGATCTCGAGTCCGATCTCAGTGAAGTTCGATTTTCAATTGGATTATAGCCCCGACCCTGATATCGTTTCTTCAAAAAACATAGAAATATATCATTTTTCATTTCACATTTCCCGCCAGTACAATAAAGATCGGTATACATCGATCTTCATATTTTTAACTTTATAAATGGCAGACTTCTCACTCGCCGTACATCCACTATTAGGTTAAAGTATGGATTACCGTGCCTCTCGCCAGCGCATACTTATAAGACATCATCCACCAACACCTGCAGTATGTCTTTAGTACTTTACAAATAATACTTTCGTCCTGTCTCTTTTGCTCTAAACAATAGTTATGGGCCTTTATACATTTGTTCCTTTTAAGATAAATAGAACTAACGCTCACTTGAGTGTTAGATAGGGTCAACGGTGGGTTGCATGCTACATGTTAGTGCATGTCGCAGGCAAGCGTCTGCAAATTTTGTTATCAAAATTTGTTTTTTAATAACTTTTCACAGTGTATTTTCAACAAGTGACGAAAATTGCACGCGTTGATATAACACACCACGAAATTAGTATGGTTTCAAATTATTCAAATGGTGCTAAAATGACATTTATGATTCCTGATCTATTGTACAGTAACATATTGAAACAATTAATAAGACTTGCGCAGGAGCACATCACTTAAATTCTCGCACAATCTCCGTCGATGTATTGGAGAGTAGAAGCCTAAGGCAACGCCTGTGGTGTTCGCTTAGTCGTTTAATACAATTAAGTAATTTCCACGTGTTATATATGTGTTACAGATGTTAAATTCTAATAAATATATATTTAAATATGCATTTATTTACGTGAACTTCTCAATACTGATATATTACACTGTGCTTATATCGTTTATTCACATTAATGAAGCATAACATCTTACGTGCGTACATAAACATACGTAAGCTTTTTATTTTCAAAGTTTTTATTCTAATAATGTATAGTCACCAGTTCTTAGTACATCCAATATATTTCAGGTAATTTTAGTAGCAAATGAACGTTTTTACAGGGGTTAAAAAGTAAACTGAATTTAATAATTTTTTAAGGACCATTATAAAACGCTGTAGGATTCGTGAACTAAGGCATCGGATAAAACACGATATATTCCTGTAAAATTTGATTAGAATCCATTCAGCCTTTTCGGGGTTATAACCATTTTTGGATGACATAAATGAAAAAAAACATTTAAAAATCTTTGAAAAATTAAAAAAAAAAGTGGATCTCGACCACAGCCCCACCTATCAGGTCTAAAGCTATATCTTTCAAACCGATATCACTCAACATATTCACAAGTTGGTCAGTTTCGCAGATTAACGTGCGTGTGCGATTTGGTTTTTACCTACGTATTAAGATAGTTTAGTAGTTTTTAGATGCACTTTTACAAAATTAAATTTCAACAGAGATATGAAAAATATGATTAAGTTACTTGCTCGATTTCTTTAGAGAAAACTACTTTCCGAGCAGGTAGTAGTTAGGTAAATTCTTAATTGACGACATATTATGTGTGACGAACGAAGATACTTTTCAATTATTGAAATACGAGCTACCGGAGTGAAAAGAGCGAGAGCCTGCCGCTCAGGCGAGTCAGCGAGCGCCGCGGGTGTCACTACACGACTAATGCTTTGGAAAGTTAAACAAGTAAAATAATATAATTCTTTGCGTTGTTACGAATTTATGCTCTGGGTGGGAACCGCATGTTTTGGTGTGACTTTAAAAAAGTTTGGCTGCGATTACGGGTTGTGTAAGACAACTACTAATGTTAAGGTATAAAAGTTGCTGACTCATAAACTAGCGAATCCATCAGAATATAGCTATATAAGTATGTTTTTAATTACAATAAGTATAAAAGTATACTTCAAACAACGCCTACTGAAGTGATTTCTGTCGATCGTTCATAGTTGTTACACTTATTTTCTGTAATCTTTATTATAGAGTTAATCTTATTTAAGCTCTTAAATTGTCACAAGAATGTCGTAAGCTATTGTGAGAAAAGTGAAACGGCCCGTACCTGGCATCACGCCGCGCGCCCCTCGCCACGCACGTCACACCATCCTAGAATATACGATTTGGAGAAGAATCATCGAACCTCATCTCAGAAGTACGACCATACGACTGCATCACAGAATAAATAATAAACGCTTAAACCCGACGAATCAGAAGACTATTCTGAACGGGCCGAGTACCTTGTCGAGGTAGGGCCACACGCCCGTCAGCACCACGCTGAAGCCGAGCGACATCAGGAACATGGTGAAGTAAATCACGTACACGCTCCGCCAGCGCGCACGCCGTTCTGCCGGCGTCTCCAGCGCGCTCGCGGTCGCTCGTGCGGCGGGGCCGCGCCGGCCGCGGCCGCGCGCCGCTCGCTTCAGGCGGTCCATCAGAGCGTCAGCGCCGCCGACGACTGGCGTTACCGGTATCGAAGAAATGTCGCGTAAACATTTCCCAAAGTACGCATTATTTAGCGTCACGAGGTGATCGAATAACGAAAAACACCAACGGCGCCACCGTCGACCGTACGCGTACTGACGACTGCGTCGCACGCGCAAGTCGCAGTCAGTTGCGTGGCCGGCGCGAGCCGCGTATCCACAAATATCGACATTCACAGACTTGCACTGTCACGCAACTCAACATTCCGACCATTGGCCGAACAACACATTATAAAGTTGTTATTATCACAACCCATAGGTAAACTAAAAATGTAATTCACATTTTACGTATTGTCTCGAAACGATGATCGAAAACTTATGTAAGATATCAAAATCTACACAAAATAAATTCAGTGTAATGGAAATAACTGAGTAAATTTAAAAGGAACGTTAAATGTGTATTTAAAATAAAATTGCAATGTGTCAAAATTATTTGTTCCATTAATTTGATTTTGTTATATTTCACTCTATCAAAAATCCTCAATTATGAAAAACTGAATTTGGAAATTATAAAATACAGAACACTACATTGTTACGTAACCACGTGACTCTCCGAGGTTGCTTTTCTGACCGTATTTTATCAATTTATAAGAAATAATCAGTCCTCTTGAGCTCGAAGTACAAATGCCTAAACTGAAAACATCTATCACATACAGATATACAAATCTATCGTTTTATGTATTTGCACCATTCCACTTCATTTACTGATTAATAGTTTTATACCAAACCAGAAATTCATTTGTAAAGGTGTCTCCAATTACAATTCCATTTTTAGAGATGGGTTTTATGAGCTTTCTGTGAGACTATTCGTAAATATGCCAGCCACTGCAGCGGCGGACTAGAGTAGGGCTCGGGAGGAAACCGGGCGCTTCCCTGGCCCCGCCGCGCGCCCCTCGGGGCGGGCCGATTGTGACAGTCGAGCAGGGCACCACTTACACCATACATCGTTCAACGCATTCCTTGAAAAGATTTAGAAAGCAGTTTGAACCATTTTCAATAGAAGGCGGTGTGCACCATTTCTGAGACAATATAGTTTGTTTTGAGACGCTGGTGTACATGGAGATTTGTGAAAATTATCTGCTTACAATTTTTTATAAACCCCGTGCGTTCGATCATGCCAATCGATGATTAAAATCTAGGGTACATCTATTGATTACCTGAGCTCCAAAATGCCATAAAAATTCATGACATCTTATTTAAACTAAGAAGGATATAATTAAAAATCTCTCGTCATCTTTTAAGTATACACATTAATATATAATACATTATTAAATAGATTCATTGTATACACATATAAACAAAATATAAATTATTATATAGACAATAATAAAAAATATATTTTTTTTACTCATAACAAAATTATTAATTTCTTCAACTAGAACAGAGATAATGTTTGTTACCGTGTATGGAGCGTAAATTTTACTAAATTTAAATAAATTCCCAATATTATTTTTCTACTTTATAAACATAAATTTAGTTCTTTTACAATTATACAGTACATCCCACATGATTGTCCTATGAAATCTCATTAAATCTCTGCAATGGAGCTCACGTAATTAAGGCAGTTAATGGATATTTGTACTGTTTCGGGCTCAAGTATTAGACTGTAACATATATGCTTGGTTTTTTTTATTTTTAATTAAATAAATTTGTAGAAATTTTTCAATATCCATATCAAAAGTCTTATTAAATCACATAATATACAAATAATCCGGTCAAAAAGTTAAAGTCTATTTGCCAGTGAAATTTTATTGTTTTTCGTTGATTAGCTGTTTCGATTTAAGGAAAAAGATAAGCGTTTCCTTATTTATTTAAATGTTTTGATTCCACTATATCTACACTAGTATTACAAATAGAAAAATGTCTTTGTCTGTTTGTCTGTTACGTTTTAATGCTTAAACGATGTAACGATTTTGATAAAATTTGGCACGAGATAATTTGATACCAGGTAATGGAGATAGACTATTTTATATGTAGGCTACTGTTTATTTTATTGTATGTTTATCTGTATATCTTCATATAATTAGAAGATTTAAAGTTTTTAAAGTTATTAATCATATTTCATTTTGACAGCCATGCTATTATGGATACGAGTTTCTTCTTCATTTTTATGCATATGTTATTTTAAGTATTACAGTTGGGAAATAAAATATGGTTTCATTTTCCAACTGTAATACTTTATATATATATAGAACGTAATACTTATATGGTTTTATTTAAGCACACACTGCATAGCTTGCTATATTATGCACAAACGATCATAGAAACATAGTCTGCCAAAGAGGAGCGGTAGACCAAAGCCGAGACGCGACCGTTCAATATGGCCAAGTGACATTTGATGCCCTCGTTTTTAGTATTCCACGTCGACAAGTACCCGTTATAGTTCTGTCATATCTGTCCGTCCGTCCGTTTGACAGTCTGTTAGCGGTTTAACTCAGAGGGGCTGTTTAATGTAGGTAATAAGGTATGGGTATAAATAATCACGCCGACAAAATAGAAGAATAAAATGTATATGATACATTAAGTAGGGATGAGCTTTTTTATTTTTTATCCCATAGCGTGGAGTATTGCTGGGTACCTCATTAAAAACATTGGATCTGGGAGAACCATTTTAAGATTTAGGTATCCGTCTGCGAAATATTAAGCTTTGAATTGCTAATTTCTGCTCTAATTTATTTCGCTTTTCTTATTCCTGTGAGTAATCTCGTTTAAAGGGACGGAAATTAGTAACTGGAAACCGGGGAAGCGCGCGCTATTTAATTTGACCAAAGAGCGCGCGGTAGTAGAGTTGGCCGTCAGATGATACCGACCATTGATCTATAAAAAAGAGATGATGCACAGTCTCGCGCTCGAAAAATGCCGTAGTAAAAGAGCGCTAAAACAGAAAGTTTTGATTGTCAGCGCTGTTCCCCAAATTGAATAAAATAAGTGCCTTCTAAAAAATTGCATTACTCCAAGTGGTAATCATATTAAATACTATTTTAATTATAGAGAATTATTCTTTTTTAAGAAATCATTTCAAATAAACCGGAATTAATTTTTGCTTCTTGCTAAAGTGAGATATTAAACGTTACAAACCATACGCGACTGCTCTAAGGATTGCTCTTTTTTGTATTAGAGTCAAATGTCTCCCCTACCTAACAAGTAAAAAGTATTCTTGGATGTGGAACAAAGTTCGCGATGGCAGTATATATAACGAAATTGAAAGGATAACTATCACAGCTAAAATATTTACAAACTTAACGAGTAGTAGTTGACCAACTCATAAAATGTACTTGAGGCAGTAAAAAGCTAAATTTCAAGCAAGTTCCATTGAAAATTACTTAGGTAACGTTGTTGGTTGTGTAAAATAGATAGTAAATATAAGATAATGAAAAATGTATAATTATAGAAGTTTAAAATCATAACATCCTTAACACCCATCCTCTGCGGGCCCGTGTTTTTTATTAGCCGTTAAACTGTGGACTCAATTAGTAGGTTTATAGTATTAAACAAAAGGCCCCCTCCCTAAGTCCATATATTGTAAGCAATTTCAAAACCCAATACTGCGCGTGGCCCGACACACACTTGGCCGGTTTTTTAACCAACTTCAAAAAAGGGGGAGGTTCTATATTCGTTTGTATATATATGTATGTATATTTTTATGCATGTTTAGCGACAATTTCGTCAATTGTGGATCAATTTCCAATTTTTTTTGTTTGTTTGAAAGGGTATACTTCCAAGGTGGTCCCATAGTCACCATGTCAGGATCTGATGATGGGATCTCAGGATAATCGAGAGAAACTCTTAAATATTATAAACACGTATAGTGTGTTTGAGCTCTTTTTTTAATTGTTCATGTTTTTGCGAATGGCAGTTATCATATTAAGCCGCTGAGCTGATGATGAAAGCCACAACACTTCTTAGCAGTTAAGAATTGAGGGATAATACTGCGATATATAGCCAGAAACAACTCTTCTATGGCTATTAGTAAAACATAGCATACACCGAATTAAAATTAATTTCTTATTAATCTACCTACATATTTTCATTCATTTATACAATTCAAAGGTGGAAATTTCAACAGGAACACGTCAGAACTCTTTAATACGTCAATAATCACAAACGACAGAACAACAATACTTCTACATAAAAATATATTACAGAATTAGAAGCAAATAAGATAATAACTATTTGCTTATTACAAATTATTAGATTTAAAAGTTCTTTAGGACAGAAATATTTTAACCACATGCCAGTAACTATTTTTATCGCTGTAAACTCGTTAATACACGAGAATTAAAAAAAGTCATACCATTGTTCATATAACTTAATGAAGGTTAATTATGTCAGCTTCTAAAAATGATTTAATGTAATAGAAACGAAAATGACATCAAAATAATTTAAAAAACGTTCCCGTCAGTCAACTTTAACAAACTTAAAACACGATCACTTGAAAAAAACTCCAGTAATTTAACTTTTCTTTTATTAGGTTCAGTATTACAGCAAGTAGTTTCATAACAAAATAATATTAGAAAAACCTTAACATCCCAAATAAGTTTATAAGTTAACAATATACAAGTACTTTTAAGCACAGATTTTTATACATCCTTTTTTATTTGTTGAGTGTTGAGGTTTATAGTTATGATTTTCGAACGTTTCTCGGAACTTCAATATGCTTCAATCAACATAAAACGGGTAAGCTTAATGGCAAACAGAAAAGGATGCAATCATACATAGAAAGAGAATGCACTGCTACTTTCTTTTTCGCTCGTACGATTCTATTCCTCTCTGCCAACGGACATCCTTGTCCGTCAATATTTATTGTTTCAGTGATGCTATCATTATTTTATAAATTAGGTATTGCTTATAAATATAAGTTCAATAGCTTTATCCAATACAATAAAAAGTCGCAACACTATAGTTTATTAAAGGCGTTATTTTAATTTGTAGTGTACAAAGTGCAAGTCGGAGCTTTAAACATTCATAAAATGTTTCCTTTCAAAGATTCGTGGATAAGGATTTTAATTAAAGAAGCAGGTAGAAACTTTATAAATGAAACATTTTTAAATACAAGCGTTGCTTCAAAATTTTTAAGTAGTGCAAAAAATATCATAGTGTAACTATTTACGGTATTTGCATTATTAACAACAATATCTTTTCGTGATTAGTTGTTCCATGCGGTTGAATATCTATACAAAATTGTGTTACTATTTGCGATAATTATGCCAATTTTAAAAAATAAATTTATTGATCTGAATCGTTCAATCAATCAATGTATAAAAAAGAGAAGATTCACAGTCCCGCATTTAAAAACGGTCGCAGTAAATGAGTGCTAAAACAGACAGTTTAGCATTCATTGCGTTCAGTGCAATTTTGTCGCATTTTCCGTTCCGACGTTAGTGTTGTGTTCAAAATTTAAAAATAACTCGTAAAAAGCTATGAAAAAGGATGGTATTTCCTATTTTCAATAAACAAAATTTAGTTTATTTATAATAGATGCTCAATCGCATATTATAATCAGTATTGGATGAGTATTTTATGTTTTTTTAATTTAAAGTAGCATCAAAACCAAGATATAAACCGACTTAAAAGAAATAGGCCTAAGCAACATAGGTCCCGAATCTATTTGTCACATTATTCGATCGCTTGACAATAGAAACTCTGTTCTAGATCTAATGGAGTCATCTTTGTAATTTTTTTATTTATTATTTGTTTTATATTTATACAAATTTAAAATTACCTTTAAAAGGATATCATACAATAGAATAAACTTATTTCAAAACGAAATATAAACATACATTTATTATACTTGATTTTGTGATTTAGCAAACTATATATACGTATTATGTTCATCATAAATATATTGATGTGTATTTATCATCATTTTATTTTAATATATAAATAACAAGAAAGTTTTGTATTACTATAACTCACAACCCCTTTAAAAATTATCGATTTCTTTAATGTGTTTCACCGACATCATGAAATGAAAGGTTCACATTAATTTTTAATCTTAGATGCTTACTACATTAAGCTTTATTATACAAAAAATATTTTATGATTATTTTTATACATTCAATCAAAAAACAAACATGAAGATTTTAAATAATATTAAACCACTCCACTAATGTCTTGTTTTAGGACAGCATGTGTAAATTTTAAAAAAATCATAGGACAACGTCTTGCAATAATAAAATGATCGTTACTTGTTCTCTTTCCGTTTAAAAATGAACCTCATGATATGACACTTCGGTTGAAATATCAGATGATGTATCTGACATTTCAACCGAATGATATTTCTTGTCATAATTTTCTTTGGCCCTGCAAAATGATGTAATAAAATATGAGACAGAAACAAAATGTACACTTTAAATCATTTCTCGCCGTTGATGTAGTTCTCGACTGTGTACCTTCTCCACTTTTTATTCTTTTTGTTATCATAAATAATTATAAAATAGACCACAAGAACTGGTTTGACACTGACACGATAATTTCTTTACTTTAGATATCCAAAATATAAAAACATTATAATGCAACAGTAATTAATTGTGAATCTGGCAAAAAACAAAATAAATCTGGCGTAGTAGTATTAAATAATAATGTAATGGTGAACTTTGAATGATACTAAATATGGGCATATAGCTAATATTACTGTAGTTAAATATACTGGTATTTATAAGATTAATAAATTACATGCTTAAATTAACCAGCCAAAAAAGTTATTAAATGTTAGGTAAGTAAATAATTCTATAGAATTTCCAATTTAAGACCGGGATCTTTGCCCTCATTTTCCACTATTTTTTATTTTAGTTATTGGCAACACCAAACTACATATTATGTAATCTGTGACATTATTCTTCTGTGTGCTGAACCAATAAACTGTAGTAAGATTTGCAATTAATTTTTTTACTGAAAGGTACAGCGGTCTTCAGTAATATATTAAATTTCTTATTTAAATGTAGACGTACGATTTCTAATTTAATCTCTATCGTTTAGGACGCGGGTGCTGCGATTGTCTTAATACCGATTCATCTCGTGAACCTCAAGTGCACATTAATAGAAAAAAGATGCTGGTGTCACGACCCATAGTTTCCCGATTGTTGACACAAACAGGTAAATGTGGACCCCGAACGCTGTCCACGCTTCGACATTAGTGCTCCTACAACACATGTTGTAAAAAAACTTATTATGTAACAGCCGCCATTATCTGCACGAATTAACCGAAATCATCGTAGACTAATATTAAATCCTCTTTTAAAGTCCATACTATGCTATTCTGTTTTATTATTTTTTTTTTAATATTTATATTTTAGATATTATTTAAATGTGAATATTGGTAGTTTACCACATTGAAATAGATTTTTTGGATTCCTACAGCCCAATTCAAACTTACAACAAACAATCGGTCGAACGTAATAATGTTTAGTCTTGTGCAGTTCGCGAACGAACTAGGTCGTAAGAGCGCTCCCACAGGTGACTACTCGAACTAGTTCCCTCATTCCCCGGTTCATAGTTCATTAGTTCGAACGTATGTCGTTACGAACAGGACGGCACTGCTCGCTCGTTGCACATGCGCTTCTCGTTTGGGTAACAATTTTATAAGTGTAAGTGATATTTTTTATAGTAACTAACCAGTACCTGATAGTAATATAAATATTGATTGTTTCTAGAATAATATAAAAAAATTGATTATTGAAAGTTGATTGTTTTTTTTCCTTTTTGCGTCATATCTTATATCATCAAGGAACAGAATGAATATCTATGTATAGGTTAAATTGTAAACAATAAGTTATACATAAATATTCGAAAAAGGCGAAAATAGAGTACAAAATTTATAGGTAAAAAGTCCAGCATTCCATAATCTTATTAAATGCAGCCAGAGCAGTATCGAAACAAGCGAACGATCCTCTTTTCACTGATTTGAGCTGGGAGCTGACGAACTAGAAGAGCAAACTAGGTCGTTTAGGGGCGGCGACCCAAATTGAGCTCTCTCAGTTGCGAACTACTATGCCCATACCTAATAATCTTAATCCATTGGCTGTGATGTCTTAACACATTAATAACATAATATATACAATTCAGACATGTGCATTAATATTAATAACAATATTTGATAGGGACTATTGATCATTGTTTTATTAAACCTCCTTAAATCAGAATTATCTAAATCGGCATGATGACTGATTTTGAAAAACTACTCCATGATGTTTTTACACATCTATTTTATCCAAAATAAATTTTATTTCAGCAAAAAATAAAGGTTATCAAGGAGAAATTTATCATTTTAAAATGTAAATTAAATTTTCCGCCAAAACGCTAGAATAGTAATGGCGTCTGTCTGTGACGTTACGCTTTCGTAAACATTTGACAGGTTGCGTTGGCTTGCATGTTAAAAGTTTGTTTTGATACATATTTTGTGCGACAGTCATGAATTCTGATGTGTATCGATGGTGTGCGATTCCACAATGTAATAATACATCGATAAAAACTCCGAACAAGTTATTTATTAACGTTCCGAAGAAAAAAACTGTTCGAAATATGTGGCTAAATCTTGCAAGGCGAGACTCAACAGTGATATCTTCGAATTCGGTAATTTATTTCTGCAAAGACCATTTTGACGTAAGTATTACCTTTAATTAGTATATAATAAATAAGTTGTGAACATAATATAACAATTAAAATTGTCAATATCAGTCACATTAGAGGTTAGATTTCATTTATATATTATTGGTCCACAACTGTCTTGTTAGTACCTACCTAAAAACTTTATTCTTGTTCCAGTTACCAAATGATATGGAGAA
Organism: Eumeta japonica; assembly: GCA_005406025.1. Lineage (NCBI taxonomy): Eukaryota > Metazoa > Arthropoda > Insecta > Lepidoptera > Psychidae > Eumeta > Eumeta japonica. The sequence continues at coordinate 92,934 of BGZK01001481.1, read as the reverse complement.
TTATGTTCAGTATTGTGTAATGGGTTCAGTTTCACAAGTGCGCATGAAGTCAGGGTGTGTTGCCACAAGATTTGAATGCCAACCAGACAGAAGAAAACGAACTTCTGTCAATACAGAACGACCATATGTTATCAAAAAAACGAAGACAGATACTAATCGAAGAAAGTGAAAAAGATTTAGTAGAAAAAAGTACACATTCAAAACATTTAAAACCTGCAGGCACTTCATCAGAAAATTCAGGTACCAACCAATTTCTTTTTTGACTATAAAGTCGGTAAATACGTACCTGTGATAGTTTAAGTTACATTTTTGTATTTACCTGTTACTCCGATCAATAATATAGAACATTAGTTTATTGTTCTTTAATGTAAAATTACACTTTGTTATGATCAAAAACAAAAATAGTAGGTACAGTCACGTGTATTAATATAATATGTATACACGTAGAGTATTCATAATCGAATTATTCTCGAAAACATTTTAGCAAACTTTTCAAAATTATACCCGTTGAAACGTGTTTAGAAGAACTTATTATTTTTGAAAATACTTTATTATTTCAATGATTTTTTTTCTACTACGAAAATCGATTATGTATTGCTCTATCTGTATACATGATAATGCACGTGACTGTACAACCATACATACCTGTAAGTGCAGTGTGCGGATTCTATATATGTAGGTCTATGGGTACATACATTAATACATTACAATAATACATCTTGTTTATAGTTTTTTGTTAACTTATTTATTTTTATTTTTTAGAATTACACATCATGGAAGAACATCAGGAAGGACCTATAACTTACCCAAAAACATATGATAAATCAGTACAAGTGCATATAACCCGCAAATATAGAAGTAAAGCTGTCCAGACCAAAATGAAATTTGTAAGCCAGTTAACATCGCCTATGAAACCTGATCGCTGTTCAATCTCAACATCTCCATTTAAAATTGAAGGTTGTGGTTCTACTAAACCAGGAACATCAAGCCTATTTAAAGTTACAAAAAAAATATTTACCAATACAGAACAATCTGACAGTGACAATTCATATTCACCATCGATATCTCAAAGAGAAAAATCACCATCACCACTATCTCTTTCGATGAAATCCACTTCAGACTGCAGTGAATTAACTGAAGAGGCAAAAAAGGAAGAGCTATCGTACATTTTGAAATATACAGTACTTAAAATAATGAAGAATCCACGTTCTTATACATAGGTCTTCCAAAAAGCTGTTGTTATTTATTAGATATACTGGAAGAACAGACAAGCATCCCTACTAACTACATACTGCTTTGTTTAAAAAAAAATAAGATTAAATACTACATTTAGAGAGCTTGCTGATGAGTTTTCTATGACTACAACATATGCAAGCAAAATATTTTAAAAAAATATACCAGTGATTGCCAGCGTGATGCGGCCATTCATTGTAACTTTAAATAAAGATTTGACAAAACTTACTTTGCCTATATCTTTTGGACACAAATTTCATAAAACAAGTTGCATAATAGACTGTCTAGAAATTGAGGTGCAAAAGCCTTCAAAAAGTGTCCACCAAGCTCTAACCTGGTCGGAATACAAAAAATGTAACACCATTAAATATCTAGTGTCTTGCACACCAAATGGTTTGGTGAATTATGTTTCACCAGGCTATAGTGGTAGAATCACAGATACATGTTTAGTCGAATCATGTGATTTTATCAAGTATTTACAGCCTGGTATGTGTGTAATGGCGGACAGAGGGTTTAAACATGTACAACAATACTTGCATAAGGATGGTGTGCAACTTGTACGACCCCCAAGTGTTGTCACTGGGGCCAAGTTATCTAAAAGTGAAGTAAAGGAAACAAAGCAGATAGCTAGCTTAAGGATACATATTGAGAGAGTAATTAGACGTTTACGAGAATTCAGTATGTTAAAGCCCCATGCATGTCTAAACACAAATTTTATAAAAGTACTTGATGATGTTATTGTAATTGCTTGTGCTCTTATAAATTTACAAGACTCTCTAATTAAAAAGTGATGTTGTTATTTATTAGATATACTCTCTAATGTTTTCTATTCTATTCTAATTAAATAAAACTACAAAATTACCATTAGTGCATTTTATTTACACAAAAATTACAATGTACTTTGATATAACACTGGGTACACATTTTCTTTCCACAGATCCACTACAAGTTTAAGAAAATCAGACATATATGTCTCATCATATGTCACTCTTATAATTTCCACTTTTTTATTTGTGCTGTAGTTACTATCAGCTACACAAAAGTAACCCTTTTGTAACCCTGTCAAATACATTTGCATCTGCATTTGTGTATTAAACTTTTCAGTAGGTTTGCCATTGTTAATGTAATTCTGATATGTCTTCGCACTTGTAGGACATTTGATCTCAATAATGCTATTCTCACAGATCCGTCCGGTGATCCTGCAATCATTGGGTACTCTTTAGACAGCATGAGTCCGCACTTTTTAATTTTCTTGCCAACAGTTTTTCACACTTCATTTTCTAATAGTCTACCACATTTCATGGCTCTTGTGTCTGGTATACTCCCTCCAATTATTAATGCCATAAGAGATCCGTCATTCTTTTTACACCGACTGAATTCAAATGCTCGGGATGCTGTGATTCTGCCATAACGCAGTTCAAACCAAAGACTGTTTTGGTGCTGTTCTTTGGTCTCTTCCTCTATTTCAGCAATAGTTTCATTAGATAGCACTATCTTTTGTAAGAATGTCTCACAGGATTCCTCCTTATATTTCAGCTGGTGCATAGATAAACTTTGCATACTATTACAAATATAACTCGATTGATACTTTAACAGCTCACAGTTATTAAGTTTTTTTTTTCTTCCAATGTCCAAAAACTTATCAAGAACTCCACTGTTTAATGGTAAGCTAGGGGCACCGTTTGACAAGTCCTTTGTTGTCATGTACTTCAGGCTTGTTCCGACTCTGGACAGTTTAGATTTCTTCCAGTAACAAGCTATGGATGTACAAGATGGCTCTTCACTTCTTTGGTGGATCCACAAGAGGAATGCAATAGAGTGCTTACATCCCCCTTTAGAAGCGACACAATCGTGACACTGTACAGAAACAACAGCTTCTTCTTCTTCATCCACTACTAATGTGATAGCATACAACTTGGCATGTACCTTGTGTTCTGGGCAAATTTTACCCTTCACTGTACATATCTTCCCATCACGTTTGAGCTGTACATAGCTCACAGCGTCATCACCATATGATGGTCATGAGGATCTAAAATAAATAAAAAGCTGTTACATATTACAGGTACCGGTATTTTCATAACATAACCTCAATATAAATTATTCTAGAGTTTAAATGAACTTCTATAAAAGTTTCATCTAGATTATGTTTTATTGCATATATGCAATACATGGAAGTTTTAACATGTCGAAATTCAGCAGAACAAAAGTCATTGTTAGATGTGAAAAATTCTCCCAGCATCAACAAGTCAATTCTTGGCAAATTTGAGCTATTTGCCTTGAAACCTTGTTCCATAGCTAACGTTTCTTTGTCGTACTTTTGGTAGTATATAACTGTGATTCTTAATAATTTATAACAACAAAATATCAGTTAAACATACCGAAACAGAAAATACAACTCAAGATTAAACAAAGTCAAAATGATATTTACGAAAGCGTTACGTCACGCGCTTCTGATTGGTGTTTGGCCTAAGATGGCCGATTGTTATGTTTTGTGATTTTATTTTCACTAAAATAAATATAATCGCATTTACAATCTAAAAATTAGTGATCTCATTAGAATCTCAGTATCCTACACAAGTTTTCCAAATCTTTATTTCAGTGATTTTTAATGACTGTTATCATGCCCATTGGTATGGATTTCTATGATATGTTAGAACTAATGTTTAAATTGTTTTTAAATATTTAGTTATGGGAATTAATGAATGTTAATCCACATTTCTTAAATCTCTATTTTAAACCAATTAATATAAACTAAATATTTCTTAAATCTCGGTTTTAAACTAATTAATATTTAGTTAATATTAATTGGTTTAAAACAGAGATTTAAGAAATGTTGATCAAATAACTCCAAATTTATCACAAAAAAGATAATCTATTCAAAACTTTCACTAATTGGGTATCTAAATTTGTATGTCCATATTTAATGACCCTAAATGGCAAGCTTACATTCAGAAAGAAAAACCCAAAGTTGAAATATTTGATGCATTGAATAGGTTTTTTAGAGACAAGGATTTCTAGTACATAATTTTTATGTGTATTAAAACAAAGCATACTCTGTGACTCCTGGTGTCAGCCAAATAACCATAAACAGAATCAATTGGGAAGTGGCCCATAGCCATTTGGAAATGATTATTAACAGAGAGTTGTGTGCATCTGAAGATTCCGTTACTTGGTACTAATGTACCTCAAAAGAAATTAATATGACGGCACGGCAGGATTGGATGAGTAGTGCCAATTTCAGTATTAATTTTGTGAGAATTATTAATTTTCAAGTAATGTTCTTGATTTTAATCATTATGTTAGAACATAACACTGAAATGAAAGCTCAATGGTTGCGGTATATTTTCATTCAGTTGTCTCTATAAAAGTAGCTCTCATACATTTTATGTATGACGAAATGTTTCTTTATAAATCCAAATTAATTGTATTTTAGTCTTTATAATTAACTTTGGTTGCATTAATTAAATTAAAGCTGTAACCCAATTTTGGTTAATAAGACAATAGCTGATAGGTGCCACCCGGGCCTACACACATTGGGGCAATGTTTTTTGATCAGTTTGTAATCAAATTATAAAATAAAAAATATATTAAAATCCTTTATTTAATCTTTCTAGATTTAATTTAAAAGATCCAAATATGTTTGTATTATTAATATTTACAATGTAAAAGATGTCCAATAGCTTTATTTATAAAGAAGACAATAGTTTCATGTAATATCCTTTTTATTTAATGATTTAAAATTTTGACTTAATTTTTTTTTGTTACAACTTAATTAACTTTTTTTTATTCCATCACAAGTAATTCTCCTAAGTTATAAGTAGAACTGATATTTTTAAGTTGTTACAAAATATTTTATGTTGTTATAAATAAATTTTAGGACTGATCCTTGAACTTTGCACCCATTTAGATCTCACTTTTGTCATTGAAGTCAACAACCAAGGCATATAACATAATATTGAACTTGGCTCTCATTTTTCGTTTATATTTTTGTTGGGATTCAGGTTACAAACAACTTTAATGCATTGTTCCGTCCATACACATATTTTTTACAATAGCTTGTCTTTTTATTCCAATATTGGCTTTCCATCTATGACATAGAATTTGTTCCTATTGATGATTTTGCTGTCAATCCCAATCTCGTTTATGTTTTCAAAATTCTCGTTTCTGTGTTACTCCTGATTTTAATCTGATCATGCTCTTAATTCTAATTTCGATCCCACAGTCGTGACTCTGGTTCCATTCTCAATTTCTTCTCTTTTAAGTCGAGTACTTAGTGGTCAGGTTGAATGTAGGCTTTTTTTCTTTTGAACATTATAGTTTGTTCATATTGTGATGTCTATAGGCCTTAGCACTACAAATTATTATTTGCCTTGTAACTTGTTAGGCTAGACCTTTAAATTAGGACAACTTTTTTCGTGATATTTGATTTAAATTAAATGAAGCCTATATTCTGCTTCAAGCCAAGCTCTATCTACCCTTGTAAATAGTGTTAAAATTCTTCTATACTTTCAAAGATGTGCACAGAAAAATAGACAAAAATTAAAATCATTGTTTTACTTTATATTACTTCTCTCGTCCTTATGTTTTATGAATTCAAAGCTAACCAACCGAGTTATGTAGTCACTGTAGTCACTGCGCTCGAGAGTGGTCACGCGGGAATTAAAACTAAATAGAATAACACGCAGTGTAAAGAAGACAATGTGAATGCCTGCATATGATTGGTTAATTTTCTCTTTGATTATACCACGTCAACCGCATCCTCTTTTTAATACCTTCTGCAAAGGGAAGACGCTCTTTTGCCGTAAATGAAAATAAAACCGCATATCTATCAGAGTGTAAAAAGTTATCATTATACATCCTATATAATGATAAAAACTTTTTACATTAAGATTTATACATGTTGATTTTAAAAATAATATGCCTTTCATTAATAAATACTTACATTTATGTGTTCCCACATTATATTAATATTCAGTGATTATTTTAGATGATCCTTGCAAATTAATCGAAAGAGTCATCTAGTAAATTCTAAATAATCTATTAACACTTCTGTATGTTTTATTATCTCTTCATTTATGCAATTTAAGATTGGCTGCGCCCCGCGGTTTCACCTGCGTGGTGATGGAAAAGTGTAATGATAGAAATTATTGTTTTTTTGTCAATTCTGCTATTCGGGATGGAGACAAATCCAACACATTAGAAATCGTGAGAATCGGTCCAGCCGTTCTGCAGCTATACGTATTTGAACAACTATATTGTGTAATGTATGTAAATTGGAACTAAGTATTTTTTATGATGATCTCACTGATAGCTATTATAAATACTTTAGTTTGTAAGGATAGATAGGTACGGATGTGTATGACGATTGATGGTAAAGAAAAATTATAGGTAGCTACTGCAATATACTCCTATAAACTATGTTAAACGATTTATTTTGTCTGTATAAACATGCAGATTTTGCGATTTAGAAATGCGTGAGCAAGCCATCTATAGCTGGCCATGGGGAAAACATGCGTGCTCAAATGTATGCCTGCTACCTTTATGGTTTGACCCTGCCGCCGGACCGCACCATAATATCGCGCACTCGCTTGTCTATCGTCATAACTATTCAAACATTTGTACGAATGATGTAGTATAAAAGACAGTTTATCTACTTTAAACACCAGATGCGATAAAAGTATTTATTTTGATATAAGAATCAATTTGTTACTACCAAATGTGCATTAGGAATAAATTATCAATTTTTATTGTATTTATGATTCACTATTTTGGCGATAATGGCTTACACGTGAAAGATAAATATATGCTGCCGCAGGCTTTTTTGTAGGACTATTTAAGATAAAAATTTCCATTATACATTATATACGTGTAATTCCAACGGTTTTACCGGCGCACGCCAGAATAGCTCACAGATGACAGATTTTTTCCTATTTACTTGACACTTATCATTATATTTTGGTTAATTCACACTATATAAATTATAGCTTATGTGTTATTCTGATGTGTAAGCTATGTTCTTGTAAAATTTCATCAAAATTCATTTGCATCAAAGAGTAACAAAAACACATCCATACATTCTTACAAACTTCCGCATTTATAATATTAGTAGGATTTATGTTTGTAATATTATAAATGTGAAAATACATTTGGTAGTTTGCCCTTTATGTTTCCAAAGATAAAGATGGTTAACCATTATTATTGACACCAATGTCGAAGGGATAACTAAGATTGGCATTAGAATTGATAGCGGGATCGGGGTCAGGATCTGTACCATGATTTAGCAAAATCGATATAAATTAAGAAATTCATATAATGCTCAATCGCAGAGAAATTTAAATCATAAAAGAAAACAATCATTTTATATATAGAGAAGGAGTAAAGGCTAGTGTAAAATAAATATAAACTGTGAATATTAAAATAGTCATGCACGAAAAATTAATGAAATTGTATTATTACAATATCAAATTTTTAGATTGCTACACTTGTAAAGGTTTAGTATTGAAATATATTTTTTAACAAATTTGCAATATTATGTTTCTCAACGGTTTTTAGTCTGTCTTCTGTAGCTGCATATTTTAAAACTGTCTCAGCTTTATTACATTTCAAATACTAATTGAAACTGAGAGGAGATCAGTATTTGAAATGTAATAAAGCTGATTTTGTAAAAATTACACAAATTTCTGTTAATAGTTCGGCGCTACCACGGACATGGTGAGTTCAAACCGCCCAGCATGGACGAGATGCCCGTGCCGCGCGGCTCGTGGCAAACGCACCACGACGCCAAGCAGCGCCGCTACAACGCCACGCTCGCGATGGGTTTGCTCTTCGCCGCGAGCACTATCGTCGTGGTGAGTGCCGTCGCCCCACTCCGCCCCCGATCCGTGCACTGCGCCGTTCAACGGGTGCTCTCTGTTACAGGCTAAGACCACCGGCCTCGTGTACCTCAATTGGGCCCCGCCTAAATCGCTGGATTGAAGATTGTCGCTGCGCTTCATCCCTCTGAATGCTTGTATTTAATTTAAAATAAACGAGTAATAGCTCCTAGGTATACATTCTAGGTTGTTTTATTTCGTGCTTAAATAGAATCTGTATTATTTTTAACCAGGGGTGTGTACAAAGATTAGACTGGGTATGCAGAGTTAAAAAAAAACTTATCAGTTTTAGCATTGGTGGATTGTTGGCCCACTGACGGTGGCTACCTGAACTATCTGACTTACTGTACTACAGATTCTTCTGAGAAATTCATACAATAGGAAGAAAAGTTTTCACAAACACCTACGCATCACTCATTCAATACATTGTCTATAATGCAAAAGATGCCCTTGTAATAAATACTGTTGAACATTATCAGTGCTGATTTTTCTTTTAGGTCGGTTACAATTCAAAACAATTGTAGTTATCAAATTTAGTTCTGTACAATTCCACAAAAGTTTCAAGCTCTAACTTTTTGGGCACAGTACACAATGTCATCAATTTTTTTCTTTAATATTTCATATGAAATATGTCTCTCATGCCAAAAACATATTTAGAAAAAAATTAATTCAAAACAATCAATTCCTCAAAAGATAATGTCAAAAAAGAGGCAAATTTTAATTTCTTTAAACATACCAATACAGGTATATTAAATTAAACATTAATAAAGTAGATTTACTTTATAATTAGTAATATAAACGGGATAAAAGCTCTACTTCCAAAACTTAAACAGGTGTACATATTTTCATGCACACAGAGACGCTCGTTGTGTCTACACCTTAACGACATGAACTTATGTACCCATAATTGCTTTCGGGAAATTCACCAAGGCGGAGCAGGCAGGCTGCGTCAGTGCCATATGTTAGTCGACTGCATAGGGTCACAAATTCATTTAGAGGGCTTTGCGTGCGCATGTTCAATAATATTACTGAGGATACACATTTATCCTTACTCAAAAATTTAAATTATTTATTAAGCAAAAGTATAGTTTTTATATATGATTATATTTGTGTTCAAAAGAGTTATTCTCTAGTTTCTTGCTCATTCTCCTTGAGGGTTAACGATCTTACGAAAGAGTAGTAACTAAAAGAAACTGTAAATTCTTTAAATGTTATGACGTATTTCAATTGTTATATTATAACCTACTTAAAGATATTTTTAATTTGTTTTCTGAAGAGCAGTATAAGTGAAATTAAAAATTCATTGCTTCTGATCCAAATTGAACCCGGTACTTTCTAGTTCGATGGTAATCTTAAGTAATGAACCATGACAGCTCTAATATTTTTATAAATACAATTATATAGAAATGATGCAAGATATATTTTAGAAAAATTATGTTTTTAGGGTTTCGTGCCTAAAAAGAAAAACGGAACCCTTACAGGTTCACTTTGTTGTCCGTCCATCCCTTTATCTCGGGAACGCGTGGAGGTATCCAGGTGAAATTATAACCATATACTCGTCTACCGGTCCCTTGAAGTTGCGAAAATATCGAACTAAGTTAACGTAAAAAAGAGATGGCAGTTTATGCTGCAAAAAACATATATTTTGACTCAAGGGAATCAAAATTTATAGGGTATTTTCCATTGGCCTAGAACTATGAAATTAGGTAAGTAATACCGTCTTATACTACAAGTATAGGAAAAAATCTAAAAATCATATATTTGTAATTGAAGCATAAAAATAACTTTAGGTTACCTAACTAATTTAGGTATGAACTGTTAGTATAACAACAATTTTCTAAAAGTATGTAATTATAGATTTTGGAAACGGAATTCCTGGAAAAGCTCTGAAAAAACTGTGAGTCGATTCCTGAAATATTTATTTGTACGGAACCCTTGGTGGGTGAGTTTGACTCACACCAGTTTTTATTTATCTACTTTCATCTCTTTTTTGTAAATTAAGGTTGTTGAACAGTCTTAAAAATAATCTTGAATCTTAAAAAAGGTAATTAAGTTATATTTAACTATCTAATTATAAATTACATTATATTCATACATAGTTCTATTTTTCTATTATTATAACATTGTATTACTAAAGTAAAATATCATTTGCTATTATAAAAGTGTTTATACCTAAAAATAAAATATAAATAAAACTTAAAAATATATTATTTTTATGGTAGGTAGGTATGTAAATCCTATAAACTTGGTAGTTAAATGATTTGTGTAAAATAAATGAAAAAAAACTTGTGCCCATTCTCCATTCATTTTGTTTTACCTATGCGCCAGTGGCGACATGTAATTTTTTTTAAAGAAAGCCGATTAAAAAAATACGCCGGATGACAGTTCTTGTTACACTAAAAGAAACCACATCATTGACTTTTTATCCATCTGCGTTTCTATGATGTGTTTCGAAAGGATTGCAAAAAAAAAGTTCATTTCGCCTTTTACCTAATTTTCATAACTACGTAAAGATTTTCAGTTTCAACATGTTTTTTTGCGCATAATGTTATTTATATCTGTAAAACCGGCATTGCACCACACGCTACTAGAACAAATAAACAATAAATACGATAATATAGCATTTTATTTAATTTACAACTTTTAATTAACCAAATATATTTTACATAAGCACATGAAAAAAAAAATATTGAAAAACCCTATTAAAATGTAGCAAATTATGCTTATAGACATAATAACAAAATAATCTTTTTTATACAAATAACAATATGATTTAGTTTGTTTCAAAATGTGTGATAATAGTTATTTAAATTATTTGTGCATTTTGATTAGTTAGAATATTCCAGCGAATACTAGATAGATGTTGTTTTTTTATGGCAGAAATAACATGTGTATGACCTTGTTTTTATAGTTAAGGATGACATATTTTAACCTTCTTTATGTTTAGGGAATGCTCTAGACCCGTGGCTTATGGATATAAGTATGTGAGTATGAGTATGAATGTAAGTTTTGTAGAGGTCTATCTGAATGACACAATTTGTTTTTAAGCATATGAATCCTCTTTAATAATAATTACATAATTTTGATATATTACATACATTTATTTTTTATTTAATATATATTTTAAAAGATAATCTATCTAAAGATTCTGTCTCATATTATCCAGTAAATGCTATCTTTATACAGATGACTGTAGATAGCCAGCTAGTTTATCATTTCCTCCCCAATGTTCCTTTTTTAAAAAATGTGGACTCGAGTCATAGTTTGTTTTACAGAGCGTGGTGGCATATGTGTTAAATTTAGAAAAAAGAAAAATGAGTATATTACTCTAAAGGTAGCTATGTAATGTTTGCAAAATTAAAACATTATTTTTCTCACAATTTGATGTGCAATTACAATTGGATGCATCCACAGCACGCTTTGAGCTCTTTTATTGTTCGAGTATTTAAAATGTTTAATGCGATTAATAGTTTTACTCGCTCTGATGTTCTGAATCTCTTGACAAACAAAAAGTAATACCAAAGAAATATCGAACCTGTGTTTTCAATTTTGAAATTATTTAGTGGTCTCATAAATAAGTATTATACCTGCACATTTATTTTGGATGTCAACAACTCTACATAACTGTTTGAAATCTTCCGATGTATAAGATTTTAATTTTAAAACATAAAGATATTGCTCAATGACCAAATTAACATTTACAAGCCGCCATTATCGGACGCTTGCCTGTAACTATTTGGATAATGGTTAGTCTGTACAATTGACAAGCATGTCTTGATGGTGGTCTGTAGCTGTTGGTAAGTGTATGCTTTCGTCACCCTTTGATATTACATGACAGCATTTCACATAATGAGGTTGGGACCGCATTTGTCGGTTGTTCTTAACACTCCTTACGCCCTGGTGGATGTAACTATATTTTCCTGAGGATATGTCTGGTTGGTATGAAACGTACGCAGAAATTAACAATATAAAGATTAGTGGAATAAAATAATTAAAAAATGGACACTAACTTAGGTGTTGGAAATCTCTCAATCCTCTCAAATCAATATTCAATTCTTTGGATAGATTCATATAGTGGAAGGGCAGATTCGAGGGTTAGCAGTGGGTTGCATGCTGCATGTTGCAGGCAAGTGTCTATTATGGATTTTCGCGAATTCACACCTCACACAATAGAATAGGATATAGGGAACAGCTGTGAGTGAATAATCTATCAGTATAAATTTGTGATTGATTGATATGATTGATACATAAATAAAATTAAAGCTGGGCCATCACGAAAGTCTAGGTTATTCTGCATGAATCTGGATGTCAGTTCTTTTAAGAGACATACTTGTGATTACTTAGAATATTTCTAATGCTATATTTTTCAGCAACTAATGATTCTATGATTTCTTAGATAAACTTGGCCTAAATCAAAACTACATTGTGTTCATTTGGAAAAAATGCATGTTTATATCCACACTGTTTTTTTTCTACAATTGACAGTTTGATAATTAGTATAAAACTAATGAAACAAATCATTAAATAAGTAGATTTAAAAATGAAAGTTTCACTGTAAATTATAATTAAAAAAATATTTGGCGCAGTGAAAATCTAGTAGCCATATTGTTTTTGAAATATCTGATGGTTATGGATTGAATGTAATAATAAGTCAGTATAATATTTAAGAGCTAATTTCACAACCTAACTAGTTTTAAATGTTTTTATTCCTTATATGGGTGTATTTTTAATGTAATAAAAATGTAGGATCAACATAATTGTGAATGCTCATAGTTGAAATCAGGCTTCTTTAAAAAAAATTACTACGTCTTGTTAGGTAAACCTTTTTATCCAGGATTTTTACCCAAGTTCTTTCATATGTCAATAGTTCTATACATTTAATAAAGTCATATTAATTTGGTTCATTATATATGAGAAAGATTAACCTCGCAGCGGCTAGTGCGAACGCGCAATGTCCGAAAAGGCATCGAGGATGTCCTGCGTGGACAGCGGCAGCGCAAGGCCGGCGCCCGCGTAGCAGGCCGTCAACCGTGCCTCCAATGCTTTATGCTGCGCGATGAATTCTTCCTGCATGGCCCGCCATACTACCTGTAGCAGACCTTGTTCCTCGCTGAGATGCTTTTCAACAGTGCGATAGAGGCGGTGCAAAGCACGTCGTACTTCATCCCGTGGGTACAGCGCCAGCACGCGCCGCAGCTCGTGCTTCGAGAACGCGGCGCGGTAACACACCTCCTCGGCACGCACGCCGCTCGCCACCGCCTCTGCCACGCCCTCGAAGAACTCGTTCAACTTCTCAAGAGGTCGACCGAAGTATTGTGTCACGTAGACGCGCAGTGCTTCATTGTAACGATGACGCGCTTCGCGCCTTGCTGCATCCAGTGCCGGCAGCCGCAGCGCTGATAATAGCCCGTGCAATCGATGGTAGTTCTCTAGCTGCACGACGGCACGTGGTGTGCGCGGATGTTCAACGGCGGCGATGGCTCGCAGCAATCCGTCGGCTAAGGCACCATACCAGCGCTCCACGTCGGCACGCCGTCCGCCACGCGCAAAAATACTCTCACACGCAGCCGCCAGCTCCTGTGTAGATCGGACCACAGAGATACAAGGTCAAAGAACATAAAAAAGCGCGCAAGTGCTACATTGTTTTCGCTTTCGCAAAATCCAAGACTAATACGAAGATATTACTAGATTTAGAACTATCAGGTTGTTTATCACTTCACTGTCAAAGTGTGTGACCCCACAATATTTTTATTTCTGATAGAGGATCTTTATTAGTTGAGACCTGCTATTTTTAGAATAATCATACATAATATTTTTACAATTAAAGAATTGAAATTCATAGAACATATTGATGAAATAAAATAAAGATCTCAAAATACTTGTTTGACTAAAACAAACTAAAATATCGCTGTATAAATATAAACAATTGAATTCTGCCAAGCATGCACACTCATACCGAATACAAGGTCTGAAAAATTGATTGTTTTATTCAGATTGTATCACTACTATTGGCTATTGCGGTATCTATAGTTACGCTGCGTGCCGTATACTACTGCGTGGACAATGAGTGAAGGTATTCATTCTAAGTCTACGCAGGCGAAAGCTAATATTAAGGTAAGTTGGGAGAAACTGCGCGAGTTAAAGACAACCTCAAAATCGTGGAGTGCGGGCAGAACTCCGCACTTCGGACGACGCGCAGCAGGACGCCCCGCGTCAGTCAATGCTGCCAACCGCTCAGACACCACTCGGTCGGCGCCTCGCTTTGCAGCCACCACTGCCGCCGCCAACAACGCGCGCGACCATCGAGCGTCACCCGCGCCACTTTCGCCCAGCACACGCCGGCCCAGGCATGCCAACGCTCGCATCGCGCCGTAAGGTTCATGCCGTTCTACGTGTGCCAACAGCGCTAATAATTCCGCCTCTACCGCCGAGAACAACTCTGACATCAATTTTCGTGCTTCCGCTGCGCCTTCCCCCCCTGCGGTACCGTCGTTCTCCAAGCAAAAGAACTCTGTACAAAAATCTTGTTCCGCATCACAGCTGGCCTCTAAACGCGTCGCCACCTGCACGATCATTACACCATATAAATGAAAGGCAATATCAAAATACTAATATCGGTCGATACCCCGAGTCACACCTGGTCAAGCAATGCGTCAACATCGGCCGCGGCGCTCGAGCTAGCCGGGAGGGCAGGGGCGGTGGAGGCGGCGTCGGCGGGCTGCGTATGCGCTCGAGCCTCGTCGCAGAGAGACCGCGCCTCGCGCTCATACACGCGGGCCCACGAACCGACATAAACCTGAAATAAAAAGCTGCATCATCAAACACCTTTCAATAATCTTACGAAGTGACACAAATTTTATGTCTGTTGATCTTACAAACAGTCGTTTGTAATAATGGAAAATGTTTTAAATTAAAAGTTTTATCGAGGTTCGAGTAAACAAGAGCTGATTAAAGAGGGGAAGACAATCTTCACGCATTTTTCGTCACACACTTAGTTGGAGTATTTATTATTGATAAAATTCGATACAATTTTCTTCGCATTTAGAAACTCGACGTAAGGGCACCATTGTGACAAGTGATGGCGTGAGCGAGATGTCACAGGGAAGGCTGACTTATGCACGACCGCCTGCTCACTGGCTACACTAAGATGGAGCGCCACGCTAGTTCAGTTTTAGTATCGGCTGGATGGCAACCAAAATCGAAACTGAATTCGAGTGGTTTCGCGTTGAGATCGGATATACTTGGTGCAGTGAGCCGCGAGAGACAAAGTGTAATTTTGCCGTGGCCACGTCCATAGTCGTGTCATAACTTGTTTCGTTTTTGTCTTTGTGCCGCGAACTTTGCGGTAATTTAAGAAATTACAAGTGATTATAACATTATTTCGAAACAGGTAAGTTTTATTTCACTATTTGTGTAACTTAGTTGACGATTAGCTAGCATGACAGAAGTACGCGGATGTCATTAGCGAAACAATTAGTAAAAGTTGTCATTCTGGAGACCCAGAGCCATCATGTTCGTCTAGAAGTGCGTCCTCTACAAAAGGTGAAGATGCCCTTCACGCGCATGACAAAACTACTTGACTTTTAATATAAACTTCTGGTGTGGATGATGGTGATAGCTTACCACAATTAGCAAGTTATTTTGTTGATAAATTATTGTTTCTCACTTATCATATTAGATTATTTAATTATGAATGCTGATTATTATCAGTCCATTAAAATTATTGACAGTTTTAGTTATTTAGCTCAATGAAGTTTTTCTGTTTTTTTTTAGTTAGAGAGAAAACTGGTTATTTTAATACATAAAAATATTATTTGCATTAAAAATATTTAGTTGTACTTAATAGGTAGATACATTTTAATTTTATTGTAGTTGATTAACAAGAGTACCACATAAAATGACCAAAGTTTATTAGAAGTTATTTTTTTCTAAAGGTAAAAGATTTTTTTTATTTGTTTTCTGTACCTAATTGTTTTAGGTAAAAAGTAAATTATTTTAGACCTTATATTTTATATTATTAGTAAATAATATTACAAATATAGTAGGTTCAAATTAATTCTTATTTCAAAAAATACAAACTATTTGAAATAAGGTTTGATAATATGTTGTGTTAATGATTAGTTCAAATATCAGAAACTGTATAAGGACTGACTGATTGTGATTGACTATTTATTTTTCTTCCCACGAAAACATTACCTTATATGGAAGTTACGGTTTCGGTTTCGGTTTCAGTCGGTCTTTATTCAGTAGTTTACATATATTTTAACTCGGATGTAAGATATACTGGATAACATTATTTAATATAGGTTAATGTCTAGTTTTTTGTTCTACATTTTTCGGCAGCCATTGTTGTCGTATTACGGTATATTTTTTGTTAGGAATCCTCGGAAAAGGATTCCACCGGCGGGCAATATTACTTATTGCTTTTTGTTTTTCATAACAATTTTTGTTTTACTTTTTTTCTTTTTTCCTTCATTATATACTTAGTAGGAATCCCTGGAAAAGGGTTTCATGAGCGGGCAACAATATTCTTTATTTTTCTTTTTACGTAATAAATATTTTTTACGATAAATAAGTGTTTTTGCTGATATTATTTTAATTTTCATATGCATTTCGGTAAAAATACTTTGGGGTTTCGGAGTAACATATTTTGTATTTTTTTATATTTAACATAACTTAATTTCTTTTTTTTTGTTACAGGTTTTTTACGCCAAAGTGGCGTGATATGGGAGTGCTGACGTCACACCATGCGATTTTTATTTATTTTCTAAAATAAGAGAAAAACTGAACAAAGTGGTTTAAGGACGCCGAAGAAGCAGTAACTACACATTAAAAGGCCGGCGAAATCAGTGATGTTGTGGATGTATAATTTTAGACACGGATATGGATACGGATATATGTAAAATATAACACTGGTTTCGGTTACGATTATTGATATTAAATTATTTCGGATTATCCGATAGTTTCGGTTACGGATATTAGATTTAAAAGGAAGTGTAAAAGTGAAATACAAATAGGAATATAAATGATTTGATTTCAATTGTACTTTGTAGGTTTTATAATCAGTCATACAAGTAATTCTTTCTTACTGCTACTCGTTTTGAAGTGTTATATAGGTAACTACTTAAATGTAAAATCAAAATTAACATTCGTAATTTCTAATATATTAATCAATATCTTTATAAAAATGATCACAACATATCAATCAGTCTTCATAAGTCATTGCTTGTGTTTTAATTAAACGAAAGAATGATCTGAAATTGAAACTAATTATTACAATAATCATTTAAGTATACAAGGTACAGTATAATTGAAGTATATAAAAAAACAGTTTTCTTTTTAATTAATATTTGTAAGTAATGATACCATTTCAAAATATTTATTAAACATTCATTTAATGATAGTTTTAATAGTCAAACTTAAGCAAGGGCAAAATATACTTAACAAAAAAGCAATTTTGCAGCTTTATCACCAGAGAGTTGATTTGTTTGGGGGTCGTAAATTAACCCAGCAGCACTGAAAAGCTGCTGACTCGGTACACTTCCAGGAGGCGGAGAGAGGTACTGTCTCACGACATTACTGAAACTGTGGTATTTGGTATGCATTTTCCACCATAAAAGTGGATCTTCATTCAGTGTCAACTCTTTTTCCTTATTGTATTCATTTAGTAATGTCTTTTTTAACAATGAATTGATTGTACACTTCATCACCATTATCTTCATTTCGGTCTTCCTCGTCACTTACGCTTACTATGTCAGCTAGACTAGATTGAATGCATGAATTAGAGTGTAAAGTAGAGCTTGTTGTTGGTAGCTCAGTCCGTGACCTCTTTGGTGAAGGTGAAGAAGAAGGACATTCATTATGAGTAGTTTTAGAACAGCTAAGTATTTTCAGAACGTAGATAGGTAACTATTGTATATAATTTATTATTTTGAATGTCATGAAATTTAATATCGATGTCCTGAATCATTTTCCTAATCATCAATTTGAAGTTCTCAGAAAAGTCTTCTTTATTCTTCTCTTTTTCTAATGTGTTTATAAGTGTCTATATTAATATTAATGGAATCACCAATGCAATTGTTGCAGTAGCATCACTTAACTCCTTTGTTATTTCTTTGAATGGCTTAAGTATTTCAATACACTTTTTCAAGTTAAGCCATTCACCAGCAGTAAGAATTGGTATAGCACATGTGCCCGAACATAATGACAAAGCATCTTTTAATTAAAATATTTTCTTCATCATGTAATAAGTCGAATTCAATCTGAAAAAGAATAAAAAAAAAGGTCAAATAAAATTATAAAAAAATTAAGTTTAAGTCTGTATCTGTATTTTCTTGTGAGATGCTCATAAGCACTTATTTACTATTATTAATATTAAAACGATATTTTATTACACCCAGATTACATCCAGGCACTTAAATACATAGTCAAATAATATGTAGCACATTTAGGGTGTAGATATGTTGAGGATTGAAAAGAGATTGAAATAATCTTACCTTGTAGAACATTCCTGGATTATATTTAGTCCCGATTGGGTCCGTCTTCTATTTAAATTTTTTTCAATTCATGTTGAGTAATTAGAGAGTGATTGAAGCGAGTGGCAATTTTTTGCATTTTGTAATCATATCATTGGCAAGACGAATTCTTCGATTTCCATCGCTGACCGGATACATAATTGTAATTGATGAACACAGTTTGAATCAGTCAAATTAGCCATATTCATAGCTTTTATCACATTGGATCCTCTGTCGCGTAAAATATTATGCACCGATGATTCCGGCGTTAGACCCAATCTTTCAAAATTTTGTTTAAATTAATTGCTATAACTTCACCAGTGTGCAGACTTTCTAATTGTTCACACTTGAGTATGATAGTTACTCTTTCAAATTGATTTGTGATACCGTGAGCAGTAAAACTCAGTAATGAAACGTTTGCACTGGGCTCGGACCAAACATCTGTAGTGAATGACAACTTCTCAAATTGCGTGAGTAATTCCAAAACCTTTATTTTTATTTTACCATAGATATCAGTGCAAAGTAATTTAGTAAAGAGTTACCGACCTCTTAAATGATAACGAGGTAATGCTGCCTGAATTAATCTTTTAAATTCCACACCTTCCACAAGGTTAAAAAGGTAAGTTTTGTAATGCGATCATTTTGGCCACTAATTGATCAATTTCTTTTTGTTTAGTATTACTGTCATCCCAAGCACCTCTATTTTTTAAAGAAACCTGTTATTGACAACTGTTTCTTACACTCCTGTAAAGGTGTCAGCTGTTGGGGGTTTGGTGGTTTTTGTGGGTTATCTTTTTCCAGCAACAGCAGTTCCTCATACTTATCACTGTGTTGAGATTTAAGATAAAGTTTTAGTGAAGTAGTGCCACCTCCTTTGCATGAAAATTGTGTACCACACTGTTTACATTTTGTTAAATTTACATTAACTTCTTCAAAAAATGACCAAATTAAACTAGATTTAGGACGCATTTTTGCAGGGACTGATAATTTTTTTACTAATGTACACAACACCTTTTTTATTAAGCACTCGTAAATGTTAAATTGTAATATTTGTAATGTAGGTAATAATTACATCGTAATCCCACAATAACCAACAAGTTACGACTAAGCGCGCGGTTGATCTGTCGACTCGGCCAGACAAAAACAAAAGCTTGTCACAACATGTATGTAGTTAGACTCCGCCCTATTCGAAACTATCCGAAACTTTTATATCGGATTCGGTTTCGGTTACGGATATGGAGCTCCATAACGACTCTGGTCTAAATGACCCTAAGTTCAAACGAAACAAGTTCGAGTGGACAAAGTTTCTCTTAGTGGTTCCATCAAATGCAGCAATGTATTGATCTCAACGTACACAATTTAAAAAACAATAACATTAAAAATAACTTGCTACTTTGTTCAGTTTTCTGTTTTCTATGGCCTTTTGGTTTGACTCACATATAGATGATCCTCAAGAAAAAACAAGGCAAGTGGAAGCAGGAGATTAACGATGTTCCTGATCGGCTTGACAGCTATAAGATGAAGATCTGAAGCCACGACAACCAGCCTGCACAATTCTAAAAAAAAGTACAGTAGCTAGAGAGAGTAAGGTTTCTAGTGGAATCTCCGTAGCTGTTGTTGCCATGCAAGGTCGTACGCGTAGGGAGTTCGAAGTACTTTCATTTGAAAGAACCTCGTTATCGTCGGGAAACAAATTGCAATTCTAGACCGTGATGGGGGCGAATAGCTGAAGCATAGAAAATGCTCATATTGAACTAACTTTGGAACTTCATAATGGAGCGCTCACAATTATGTAGGCACTGGGTGAGCAAGTGCCATACGGGCGAATAATGAAAGCATTAGACGATGAGTTGTGCGACGGTCACCTTAAATACGTCTATAATGCCTAATTTAATAAATATAGTTTAAAAAAAAACTAAAAAACACGCTTTTGAAAAAAAATCAAAATAAAAAGTGAAAAACAATTCTTAATATAAGCTGAAAAAAATAATGAACAATGACGAAAAATACTAGTATTGTTGTGGAAAAAGCGTAGGTTGTTCTATATACGAAAAATGTGGCACAAAGCGCCCCACGCTTTTTCCACAATAATACTGGTATTCTTCGTCATTGTTCATTATTTTTTTCAGCTTATATTAAGAATTGCTTCTCACTTTTTATTTTGATTTTTTTTTAAAGCGTGTTTTTTAGTTTTTTTTAACTATATTGGTTTTTCACTTTTTAGTGCGATTGATTTTTTAAATTTTGTAATTTTTAACAATATAATAATAGTTTAATTAATAATAATGCTTATTACTGTTACTAAATTCTATTACAAAACAGTAATAGCATTTAGTAACAGTAATAAGCCACTTGCTCTCACGTAGACGATACGTGACGAAATTATTCGATCCTGGCGATCCTGATCAAAATAATGAGATAAACTTATCAAATTATTGTATTGTCACCGATTCTTGATAAGTGTGCAAAGTTTGAATTAAATATGTCCATTTAAAGTGGGAAAAATCGAATCCAAAGGAGTCGGTTATAAACAAACAAGCTCACAAAGTCACAAACATACAAGTGAAGCTAATAAAAGCGAGATAAAAAGGATCTGCCTCCGTTGTGCTGTGCCGAGTGCCCGAGCGAAAGAGTAAGCCCGAAACTGTAAGCATGCGCAGATCGCGTTCTAGCTCTATCTCTCTTACTGCCTTATAGAGGATCTATAAAATAATTTATTATTCCTGGCGGTCCTAATAAGGATATTGGGAAACTGTTATCAAATTAGTGCGTTATCCTTGGTCCTTGATACGCATGGAAAGTTTCAAATTAATCAGACTTCTGAAAATTGGCGAAAATCAAGGTCAAAGATTCCGTTACATACATACATAGATACATACAACCCAAGCTGATAAAAGCGTGTTAAAAATAGGGGTCAGCGCTACAATTAATTTTTGCAGCAGTGCCCAGTGATCTTTTGGGTGTAAACAGTTCGTACGTAAGGCAATCGGTTACATAAGACACGGTAAACAACATGATTATGCAGACTTACGTCGATGAGGTTCGGAATATGGAAGTTCATATGCCTGTTCGTCTATAACAGTTCTTACGGATGCCGTGGTCCATACACTTGGCAATTCGCCAGAACTATACCTGACGTAAAAGAGTCATTGAAACTACAACAAAATGAAAAGGACTTTATAGATTAGTCACGCGGATTAACCACGTCACGTACGACATGAAGCATAGTCCTAAAGGGGCGCAGAAAGATCATGCATGTAGAGCAGTTAGCTAAATATTCGGAATAGAGGCACGCGGGATGCATGTCTGTCAAAATATCGAAACTCTGATATTTTTTCTTTCGTTACTTTCACATACACCACTTTTTTAATGTACTATACTTTACTTTTTTATAAACATGTGAATGAAATTTTCGCCCTCCATTAAATTTGAACTTACCGTATATTAAATACTTATATCATCTACGGTATTGTTGGCGTGTATACGATGGCAAGACGTAGAAGTTATGTCGTAAGAAAACATGAGTAAATTGAGTTTTGAACATTGTACATAATAACTAAAAGAACTTGTGAACTATTAGCTTTAATTATTCTCTCTCTTCAAGTAAAACATGTAGTTATATTTGTAAAGACGTGATGCAGTATACCGAAACGATTATCATGCTTATTAAAATTATTCTCTTTTCAGAGCAACTCTTAGCTTTTATTTCACCAGTCCATAAAATATTGTGTTTAAAGATAAAACGCATTATAAACATATCCAACGGTAATATAATATTAAGTACCAACTGACCGAATATCGATCTTCGACTTCTGTTGAAAAAAAAATGAAGCTGATACCTTAGCGAGGCCGCGATAAGCGCGCTCGTCCATGGCTCGCAACCATCGCATAAAAGGCGAGTAGGGAACCAACTCAGTGTGGTGACGTCGGGATGGCGGGGCCTGCCACGCCGCTGGACTCTCTTGCCACGCTTCATTGCCCAAATGTATAAGAAGATTGTTGAGATGACGCGCCACAACTGCTCCTAACTGATCGCGTGCTTTGCTCAACCGTCTCAGACGTTCCTGCACCGCGCCCAGGCGCAATTGATAAGTGGGCCTTGAGCCAACCGCTTCTAATACCATTCGGAGTGCCTCTGCCGCACGTAATGCCCGTTCCCGTCCATCACCCGTTGCCAACGATACCTGTGCACACAACACACTTTATCATTTTTCCGGTTCATAAAAGATATCCTGGAATACCGCCTAGTTATTGGTTTATAATAATAAAATACATACAAAATTTCTTAGCTTATTTTCATTCATATACCAATTACAAGTGTTCGTAACGGAACTTTTCAACATATTCTATTTATATCATACTTACCCCAAATCATATTCAGCATGAACATTTATTTATTTAAAAGATATATAAATAGCAGATTCCATAATTGATTTATCATAATGGCGGTAGTTAATGTAATAACAATAATAACAGATGGACATGTCTGTAAGTAATCGCAATAAAATATAGATTTGAATGAGTTTCACTCCTGATGTATTTCAAAATTGAGTACTGAATGGAATCAGTAATCTTTCAAAGGCGGCGGCTTCAACGGTTTTATGAAGAGATCGCCGGGCGCATTGCATCGTTTTTACGATATACAAAAAACACCCAATTTCTATCAGCAGTACCACGCCTTTAATGATTAAAATAAGTCAAAGTTATACAAGACTGTTGACAGCAATAATGGTAATGAAAAACAAGGACTTGCTTGCGATTATCGTAACTTACAACGTGCGCCTGGCGAGGACCAAAGTAACGGTTAGTGCCCGCTGTGACGCGGTACGTGCTCACTGGAAGAGTATGGATGTGTCGGGAACCGTTTAGGAGTGATTGCATAAAGCTGAAGTTTCTTATCCGAAAGCGGTGAAAAAGCAAAGCGGCAACGACCCAGTCACAGCCAGTCGTACACTGACTCGACGAGAATGAGCCGGTGCTCTGTTTTCTTCTGATTCTACAAAGAGGAAGCTTACAAAGGTTGTGCCACACAGTAAAATCTCAAATCCAGATATTAGTATATATAAAGTTCGGCCTGATTGATAAAGCTAGTGTGGTGGTTCGAACCATCTCGGTTGAGGCTACGGATGAATTTAAAAAGCGATTAAGCGTTGCCGAGCCGCAGTGCATTATGTCACCTGTAGCCCAAATAAATTTAATGGACGACCTTGAAATTAGTATTGTTTTAGCGAACCTTTACAACAAAAGCGTCAGGGATAACATACTGATAACACACTGATCATTATTAAAGCACTTAAAGGTCTATATAAGCGTTTTTTGCGCTGTCGCGATTTCTTAACATAATCTTCAAGAAACCGCGACACGGACGGTTTTCGTCAACAGTAGTTCTGGAATATGAATTACAACCTCTGGATGTGCTAGTCTTTCTTAAACGGGCATACATTGAATGTGAATCTATGTCAGTATGATTACGTGGCGAACCTTTGCTGTAACTTTTTACAGCACATGACCGCCATGTAAACACATCAAACCCAGAACGTCGATACTTTGAAACGCATAATTACCTGGCATTATTTGACTCGTCTGGCTGAGGGGTCCTAGCATATTCATCTGGTCCCAACTACTCTGTGTGCCACGTGGAACCATTCAACGTTTACGAAGGTTTCAGTTACTTTCAATATAGCTATGACATCGATAGGCTTTTCGATTACCTCGAATTTGTTTTGGCATAACTCGTGATCAACACAGTACAAAAACAAATAAAACGTGTATCTTCGGATAATAAGAAATATCGTGTGGGCGTAATTACATAAACATATCTGTACTATGAAACAAATATGATATAAAGATGCAGGACAAGACACACGAGGTGCACTACAAAATTATTGTAGTGCACCTCGTGCCAGTGCCAGATTTATATATGTTGAAAGTAGCCTCTTTTAGCATCATACACTTCTCTAAACGAATGTTCCATAAACGGAAAGCACCGCGCCAGTCGTATAAAGAAATAGAATCAAAAAAAGAGTAATAACGGAGTCAGTCGATCTTTTCTGATGTAAAGACGACCACCCACTTTTTTTTTTAACTAAAAAACAAGCAAAAGTCGCATATTGCGAGATCCGGTGTGTAAGGTGAATGCTCTAAGGAAAATGTTATTTTCCTTCAAAAAGTTGACAATGAGCGCAGTGGTATGAGATGATGCATTATGCAGCATTAAGCCTTTAATTCTAAAAGTATAGAAAACATATGATAAGCAATATTAAGCATGTCAAGCCGCCGTGACCGTTTTCTGTGCTTTTAATTTACTAGCTTTGACCAAGCCTGTACTTCTGAAATACAAGGCATACATAACTTTTTTCATTGCATGTCCTACTTTCACGATGGTTGGCATTGGATCATGTTTATATATCCATACTTCTCTTACGTGTAAGCAACTTCATAAAAGGGAATGTATGTTTCATCAATATCACAATTTGAGGTTTTATACAATGACCTTTATTCATAACTTTAATGTTTATCGCCTGATCTTTAAAAACTCGAATTTTCGATGTAGTGTTAGATGATGTGGGACCCAACGAGAAACAATCTTTTTCATTTTTAATTCATTTTGCTACATCTCATACATCGCTGCGTATCCAATCCCTAGAGTATTCTGAATCATGTGGTAGCTGCATCGATTTTCATCTTTTATAATTTATGTATGAATACGGGCGATATTATCAGAAGTCACTGATAAAACAGTGGCTCGAAATGGTGCTTCATTATTAAATGTTGACTGTGATCGGTGCACATATTGCTCTTTGAATAGACCAACCTTCAAATAATTGTATATCATAGCTCGCCCATGCTCACGTTTGGCGGAAACCGTGGAAAAAACCGCCGTTTGACAATATCTAAAGAACCTCAGAGTGACCCTCGTATATACCATTAAATGCTAGACGTTTTTCCACATCTAGGCAGTGGTATTAGATCAGTGATATTATAATAGATTGACCTTCATTACTCTGCTAATCGAGGAAAGCTCTAAAACATTTAACAGAACAGGAAGTTATTGCATCTACAGAAGCGGAAAACTGTAAAAGTACTTATTGGAATAATGAAGAACTTACATCTGCATCGAGTGCGGCGCGCAGGTCAGGCGGGTCCAGCCAGGCAGCCAGTGAAGTTAGCTCAACTAAGAGGCGGCGCGCGCTAGCTTCTGCCGCCGCACCACGCGCCGCCACCGGCTCGGCCGTCGCCCGCAGCGCCATCTCGTAGCGTTCGCGACGTGTAGCCGCTGCCTCGGCTAGTTCCGTGCCCCGCTCCAAACGTTGTAAAAGGCGTGCGCCGCCCGCTTCAGCCGCCAACAAGCCTTGTACATTGAGGCGCTCCAGCGTAGCAGCGCGCTCGCCCAGTCTCCGCACCCACGCCTCTCCACCGCCCCCACCTAGCTCCTGCTCTTCGAGATGCGCCAATGCAGCCAGCCCTTCACGTTCTGCCTCTTCCGCGATCGCTTCCTCTTCTTCCACCGATCCTGTCCTTACCGACTCGCGTTATTTCAAGTTTATACCCCTAAACATTTCACTACCGATGTTTACTTTATAAGTAAGGAAGACTATAAAATATTTTTTTTTATTTAATTACATTAAATAGTTAATATACACTATACAGTGTAAATAAATAGCGCATTGCGTTATTTGTCTCCGTATAGAACTTAACATCTACTATTAATTTTTAAATAGGTAGTTTGATTCCGAAAATACAACATAAATAATTTAGTATGAAAAATATTTTATACTACTACTAATTATTATAACCCAACTTCAAAAATGTGGGTGTCTTTACGATGACCTGAACATTTTTTATGCTAAATCGTATGCAATTTAAAGGACACGTACAGACTGTCATAAGTTAAGACACAGAGTATAATATGTATTAACTCATTATCGCTATTATGAAATTTGTTGACTATAGTTATAAATATTATATAAAGAGCACAATATTTAGTGTATAAATTAATTAAATAATAGGTATGAGTACTTTTGCCTTATCTTTTGCTGTTGGGTTAGTTATTAAATATTTCCTTAATCTCTATCAGCATTTAATCTATGTGTGCACACAGCATGCTATATGATGTGTGCACATACAATAGTTTGAAAGAGAGACATCTATTAATTACTCAGAGACAAAGTACAAATATATAAAAGGTTACTTGAACCTAATATAAACATTTTTTTAACATAGGAGACTACCAAACTGAGAATGTCTCCTTAGCAATTAAATGGCCACTGCCTCAGCTTTTGCAATGGGTTGAGAAAAAACCTAGAGCGCTGACTTTCAGTCAGTGCTAACATCCACGCAGGAGCGCCGCACCGAGCTTGTATACATACATATCATTATTATACTCCCTCCCAGGAACACAGCATTTTATCAAACAAATTAACCACATACATAAATAAATAATAGCTTATCCATAAACAGATGCTTAGTAGTTTTATGATACCTATTACTATAACTATAAATACAAATTACCTATAGTAATAATTTATTGTAACACTAAAAACTATTATGTATGCTAATAAATAAACTAGTAATATACCACGTAACTAATGAAATTCTTATATAAATTAATATATTGCATCGGATGTATACCAAGTACAGCGAAGAATATTAACGGTAACTTAGGTATGCTGTAACTGTAACAAATAGTCCTAATCCTAAATCCTAAGCATTATACAATATAAAGAGCAGAGGACCGAATGTTGAACCTTGCTGGAGACCCCTTGACAATGGATTCAAGGAGGATAGCTTACACCGTCCGTACTACATACTTAAACTAGTTGTGGACAATCACATAGATAACTATAAAATCATTGAATCGTTGCTCTGTCAAATCCATAGTATGACATTTTCGACAATAGCAAGGAGATATTGATGCAGTCAAAAGCTCTAGAAAAGTCTAGTAGTATCAAAAAAAGTATTCTGACCAGTGTTTTATGCTTGCAAAATATTATCTACCACATCGAGCAACGCAATACCAGGTTTTTCCATAAACCTGATTGTGTACTGGTAAAATGTTGTTCCTCTCTAAATATTTCGACAGCCGGTTACATACCATTCTCTCTGCTATTTTTGACGTACACGGTAGAATGCTAACTAGACGTAAGTCCTGAATCGGGGAAGGATTAGTCTTCTTAGGTAAAAGTGTCACGTTCGCAATTTTCTATCCCGTCGCATAAGTCTGTGTTTCTAAACTGTTGTTTATTATGTATATCACAATGTCAAGAGTTGTTGGCATAGTTAGTATTAACATATCAATATCAAGTAGATCCACCCCTTTAGCTTTTGTCTTAATGGACATTATTATTTTAGCTATCTCGTAGGGCGCAGTAGATTGCAATTTTAAAAGGAAATTCATAAAATGTAAGATCTGAAATCATTAAATTTGAATTTTAAGGTATGTTAAGAATATGTCGATTAATTTCATCAGAGTTATTTATAATAATAATACCTTCGAACACAGCATCATCTGGTCCCAAACTAACAACAAAGCTCGTAACTGTGGTGTCTTTACAGTGCGCTTGCAGGTCGTGTCCTTTTTCCTCGGTATGACATGCCGTTGAAAAGTTTTCCACAGCGCCTTCGAGTCACCGATACACTTATTAATATTATATTAATAATAGGCACACTTTTCAGCATGTATTTCGTTAATGACCATGTTCTTAAGTTCTTTGTAGTATTGCTTGTGTGCTTTTCATTTAGTTTTTTTTATATCGCTCATGAGCGTCATTACGCAGTTGCATCATATGCAATACATTGCTGGTAAGCCATGGTTTCGGTGCTTCTCTAACCACCACTGATTTTGTGGGTGCATGTATGTCAAAAAGATTTCGAATGTTGTCATTAAAACTTTGCAGCATTTCATTTACATTGTTCATATATCTAATTACTTCCCAGTCTATAGAGTTTAAGTTCTGATTGGAATTATAAAAGTCAATGTTTTTTATAGGTCGATATAATATAATTCTAGGTGTCGGTTTTGGACGATTTATGTCAACTATAACTGTTACAAAAACGTTATGGCCAAGTTCAAAACACGTCGAACATCAATTTCTATCACTCGACTGTCAGTACATGTTAAGTCAATGGTTATTTGGCTACGATTTGTAAAATGAGTCGGTTTATTTACAAATTGTATCAGTTTCAGGGATTTCAAATAATCTGTACGACATTTATGATTTCAATTATTTATATTGACAAAATTAATATTAAATCACCTATTAATATAATTTTGTCGAAATTGGAAAAATGAGTTAAAGAATCAGTTACACTGTCAAAAAATAAATCATCCTGCCACGGTGGTCGATACGCTGTTCCAATAATAAATCTGTTACCATTAACAATAAAGCGCAGCCACATTTGTTCTACCCGGTCAAAGGAAGGGTGATACTATTAGTCCCTATCGTAGGTAAAAGCCCACAGCGCCCCGCTCCGCGCACACTTAGCGGCCGCGGGGCGACCCTTAGTCGCTATCCAGATACATTTGGTGCACGATCCTCCTCGCGCCGCAACCAGGCCTCTTTTATCGCCATAACGTCATAGTCGGACGTGAGAAGAATCGCAACAAACTTATCATGTCTAGTACTAAGGAACCGGCGTTAAACAATCCAATTTTAAAATGTTTATTTCGAACATTGAAATGTGTTAAGATTACTCAGTCGTATCCAATAAATATACATATAAGTCAACGCGTCTATAATACATACATACATACCTGTATATGCCTGGTATACACACTTATTTAATACACCATTACGCACATAACATATATTTTGCAATTTATACATATATGTGAGAAGCAACAAATTGGGTACATAAATACATTTAATACATAATACGTATTTATGAACATATATCAATGAAATCACTACCGCTCTGTGCACAGTACAGCCATTCACTTTACTAAAAATACTGTTCTCAATATATCCCATTGATTCCGTTATATTCTTTGAAAAAAAGACGAAACAACAGAAAACGCCTGAAACGTACACCTATATATTCTAAAGTTATAATTACACGTAAAATTGACTATATTATTTTCATAAAATTGTAATTTTATATCTAAGCTATGCCATGACCGTCGCAGCAATGCCCTCAGTACCGACACCAAAAATACGATTAAGGTCTAATTCCCTCCGTATCCTGTGCATAAGAGTCCCATCCGCCTGTTGGGCCAGCACTTGACCATCCCTCGTCCAGATGTGTTTCCAATCCGCCTTCTGAGATCGTCCGCGAGCCATCCCGAAAAGTTTCCTGTTGAGATGTGTAAGTCGTTCGTTGACATAAAACCAACGAAGATAGACACGCCCAAATCAGCAGTGGTAATCTCGCGGCGCACACGGGCTGCACGTAGAAGGTCATATCGGATTGCACGTCGCGCCAGCCGTATCACAATAGGTCATGGTCGGCCCGTCGCACCCTCCTCCTCATGCCCACATCCACTCGTTCTACATTCACTACATCTTTCTCGCCTAACTTCAACCCAAGTTTGACACCGATCAGTATTGCCAAATGCGTTGGACTTTTTCCCGGCATCCCTGGCACATTGGACACCTGCAAATCCAGGTCACGTTCCTAGAGCTGACACTGAAGGTCATTTATAGCTTCCTCCAGTACCCTAGCACTTATGGAATTTGTTGATTCTGTCACCTGCTTCTCCATGACATCCATCCTCTTTTCAATAGTCACAATACGCTCGTTCACCGTGCACATAGCCGCCCTCAAATCAGAGAATTCAATTCTGAACTCTTTGATTTCGTTCCTAATAGCAATCAGTTCTTCTCTAAATAGGAGGCCCTCGTTAGACAAACCCCTCAAGTCCGCAACAGTCGCGACTTCGGTGAACGCCGCGTCCCCGGCACAAGTCCTTTCACTAGCGCTTCCGGTCTGGAGACAACACGCGTTCGCATTCTGAACAAACCCAGTCTTTGGACCGTCTACCACCTATAGGCAGACCAACGCATGCGGGATGGTACTGTACATTGCATTTACTGCGAGTACAGACTCCATCTGTCCGCGGCGATTTTTACTTATTTTTAATAATTTTAAATTTCTACTGTCACCCTTAGAAAAATAAACTTTAAATGGAGGGTATTTAATTATTCTTAACGATACGTCCGCTTCGTACGACGCTCGAACGCGGAACCCTGCGCTTAGATTACAATCTTATTTCTAATAGATAATTCTCGTGACCAACAAACAACATTGCAATGATTATTATCAGTATTATGTATCTTATAAAATAAATAAATAAATGAAGTTCTATGTGTCATCAATGCCACCAGATTGCGCGTGCGCTTTGGCAACAATACGTAACTAAATTATATGCGTGCCAATAACCTTTGACGTAATATCACAACAAAAATTCAACTTGGGTTCAAATTTCATATTATATACGATCGGTATCGTATGCATACTGAGTGTACATTAACATCATATCCAAATACTTACATGTACTAAATAAACTCATCATTCCGTTGCGTCGTGAGATATTTCGTAAACGATATACGCGTGAGCTTTCACGTCGTGTTAATTTGGACTGAAGACACGTGACTGATAGCGATCGGAAGTTAGTGGGAGGAGTGCAGCAGCAAAACCGCAATCAACGCACGTGAATAAATTATACATGTCGATTCATTATTAATTAACAAAAGTTATTTATTTTTATGATTATATATATTTTTACTTTTTTGACGTGACAACGTCTTATAAATTGGTTTGCCGGGTGACACTTCAAGAAACTGCGTTACGCTCCGCTCACGTTATGCGCTCACAATGAGAGCGAGTGAGAGGCACGCGTCCCTTCCACTCGGGCATGGTTAGCCCGCCTAAGAGCAGAGAGACAGACATAAAAGTGAAGGCACGCGTCCTTTCCACTCGAGCACAGTTAGCCCGCCTAAGAGCGAGAGAGACAGAGCGAGAGAGAGAGAGTGAGAGAGATAGGCATACACACCGGTTCATGTCTTGCGCTTCTATTTCGCTTAGGCGCCTGCATACAAGTTTACACGTTGCCAGTTAATTGTAAAACGATTGTGTAGTGATAATGTGAAGGTAGTTATATTTGTATATAAATACGTATGTATGTGTAAAGGTAAAAATAAAATTTTGTTAATATGAAATTCAGTGCGAGATTCTTTGTATAAATTAATGTTTTAAATATAATTCTTTGTATAAATAAATGTTTTAAATTGTTACTATTATTTCATCCTTCTTCCTACTATACGAATGAATATTCACATTAAAATGATTTTACCACTCAAAGTCGTTGTCACGTAAAACTTTCGCCCGTATACCGACTTTACAGGCAACCAATTTTTTTTAAAGTAGTGCTTTACTTGTTATTTACATACTGTATGTAAGTTTAATTTAGATAAATTTCGCCTACAGAAAAACAGTATTTACAGTTAGAATCATTAAATCAAACGAAAAATGATTTTTGATGAAACCCAGTTCAAATTATTTTTTTTTCAAATTAACAAAACTTTCAAAAATCTTTCTTTATATTATTTTTCGTGTTTCTATCATGACTGAGTATTATAAAGAAGAAGATATTCTCTCTGAATGAACGACTGACTCAACAATGTAGATCCGATACTGTGAAGTTAGAAACACGAATTTTGAACAATAAATTTTATATTACATAGATAAGCAATAAGATACGGTTTTTGAAAATTCCACTCCTTAAGGCTTGATCCGCGAGCTCCTGACTAGTTCACAAATTCAAGAAAGTGTCGATTCTTGCGAATTAAAATTTTATGTGTGATTGCTGAATAATAAATATTGCTCATTCATAAGTACATGTACAAAGGTGTGCGCTAATTTCAAATCTGTACATAAACAATCACAAAAATAATTAATGATTAAAGATCCCAGAAAAACAGGTCTATTTTTACAGACATTTAGAAAAGTATTAATATTAAAGAAATAAAACAAGGAAGTTCTTCCGTAATGTTATATTTTTTAGAAAATGGGACTTCGTGCAGTGGGCGACGTGCCGATATATGCCTCGAAATCGGTCATTGCAAACAAAATTTTTTTTAACCTATACAACATTAATTTAATTTTTTTAATAAAAATATAGTACCATACGTAAAGGCAAAAAAATCCACAGGGAATAGAATTTTATTATATGAAATAAAGTTTTTTAGACACCCAAAACGTTACAAAAATAATCATTTGCATTACATTGCGCGTTTTTGTTACTTACAGGGACATTATTTACTTTTGGATATGTTAAAAAATCACAGCGACCATTCGGCTTCTTTACTTTTACAATTATATTTTTAAATTATTTATTAGAGATAATTATTTTATAAAAAATGAATCTATCTTCAACTCAAGCACAAATTTATAACTATTGTTCGTCGTTAACATTAGTCACACGCGATTCAACGGTAATAAACAATGTTGAATATTCTTACATCTAATTAATACCGTTAAACGAGCAATTCTTGTATATAATAATCAGAATCTCAGAACCGGCTCCAATTATTTTCATGAACTTTAGTATGCAGGGGGGTTTCGGGAGCCATAAATCGGTCTAGCTATGCTTCATTTTTAGAAAACCTCGTATTATTCGTATTTTCAGGCACTGAATTAAAATTGAAATAGAAAGGTAAATTTCGCCACTACCGACAAGATCATAATAGTACAGTTGGGAAATCGGGCGGAAAAATTCTTTATTCAGCCCTATTACATGTATGGAGTGCCCCCCTAGAAATACATACTTTTGTTATTTAACTACCAAACTAAGTAGCGGCTTATACAAGATACCTACTCTACTAATTGCAACAATATACGTCTGGACGAACGGACGGACATAACGAAACTATAAGGCAGTGGCGGATTTACCAATAGGCCAAGTAGGCCGGTGCCTAGGGCGGCAGATTTAAAGGGGCGGCAAATTTAGCAAATTTTTTTTTACAGAAAAAAAAAATATAATTATACGTATACACAATCCATATATAAATAAACGATTATTAAACGCACTGTAATATATACTTAGGTACTTATATGATCATGAATTTTAAAATATTTCAATAGCGTTTCAATAAAAATAAAATAAAAAACTCGTAACACAGGATCTTCGGAGCCTAGCACGAGCATCATCTCTCCACATCTTCGTGTATATTGTTTATTACCAAGCCTTGGTCTTTCTATTTACCTTTAAGTAGTTCTTAGCTAATTATCTTCTGTTATCTGATTGTTGTGGAGAGAAAATAAATAAAAATAAATAAATAAACTATTATTAATATTAATTTCAATTTAAATTTAGTAACTTTTACCCTCATTATAAAAATGATATTTAACGTGTAATATGTTTCAACATTTAAATACATATTTCTTTTCTACTAGGTACGTAGGTATGTATTTTCGTAGTAGTTTTTGGGTTGCAACGCGGGAGGCGAACGAACGATATGACTGCTCGCTAGGCACATTATCTATGTCTGACACTAGCTGGACGAATTACAGCACAAGCCGCGAACGCGCCCGCTCGGCGGCGTCGCGATCGGGTGCCGCGCGCGGCCGAACCGATGTAGGGAGCGAGAGAGATAGATATAGAGCGGAGCGGCAATCAAAAACAAATGAAAAGTCACTTCGGTCGGTAATTCTTCCTGCAATTTCTATATTCGAATTTCGAGGGAAGATTTTTCTGGTTGTGTGCTACATTTTTTATATGAATAATTTCATAACATCGCATCCCTGGTGCATACATACAATACATACTTATAGGTAAGTGATTGTAATGTTTTACAATAAAACTAACGAATCAGCAATTCAACTTGATGCTGTTTCGGAAGATTACCGTAGAAATTCAATTATTTATTATTACAAGCTTTTACGTTTATTTATTTGTTTGTTTCAGTTAAATCTTTCAACTAGGTTTTGACCGAGTTACCCTCGACCGATTGAGCTGAAATTTTGAATACTTACGTAAGTCAGATGACAATACAATATTCGATCATAATAAAAGCTTGTAAAAAAAAATAAATTTTTTGTTGATTCTTGTTTGTTTTATTATACTCAAATTTCGACGGTTAAATACCAAACACTGCTATCTACAAAACGTCACCTCTACAAGAGAGCAAAAAAAATTTGTTAACTTATTATTTGAGATAATTGAACAATGTAATTGTACCAAAATAGCATGCGTTACTAACACATTGTTTTTCTATATCAAATAATGTTGCCCGTAAAATTGCCAAGCTCAAGTGCCAAAGGGCAGGTCACATTGCACGCAGAACCCGATAGTCAACCGGGCGGAAAGGGTCTCGAATGGCGTCCACGTACCGGAAGACATAGTGGGTAGGCCTCCAACAAGGTAGACCAAGGTGGTAAAAGTTGCGGTAAGCCGATGGATGACGATGGCGCAGGACAATCGTTAACGTTTTTAGCATTGTTTGGTACTTAACCGTCAATTGATATTGATATACATTTCCTTTGCTAATTTAGGTAAGTACTCACGACTGAACGAAGGTACTGATACTTATGTACCTACGAGAAAGTAAACTTAAAATGTAGTAATGTTTTTTCAGTTTTGTATAAAAATCGTTAGAATGAGTGATGGAAGAAAGCGACTTAGTGGAGCAGAGTATAAAAAAAGGCCAAAATGAAAAAAGAAGAACAAGAACAGGTTATCCGTAAAACGATAAAAATGGACAGTTTTCTTACAAGTGGAAGTAAAAGCAGTGTCGTAAGACCAGGAACTTCAACCACATGCACTGATACAACTCAATCTAAAAAAAATGAAACGGATTCTAACTCTGCGGCCCAACAACAACTGTCGCCTGTTGAACAATCTGCTTCTAAAAAAAGGGATAATTATGATTTTGACAACGAGGCGGTGGAGGAATCATCAATAAGTATGAGTATGACAATCGAAGACCCGTCTCCAAATCCGACGTCAAGTACAAGTAATGAGCAAGTGCTAACAACAGTAAATCTAAACAAAGATCCAGCTTTATGGGAAATTAACGATACCTTAAGGGAGATTCGATCAAAACAAATCTTGTGATTTATCTAAAAGTGAGAAAATATATGGCGATCGGCGTCGTTTCTTGCCAGTGAGTATCTTCCAAAGAAAAATGAAAAATAATGAAGTGAGACATCGAAATTGGCTTGTTTATTCTGAAAGTAAAAGATCTGTATATTGCGGACCCTGTTTGGCATTCGGTCCATTGGAGAATAAGACTCAGTTCGAGAACGAAGGATTTAATGACTGGAAAAACGCAGAACACTGAGTAGTTATGCGTGAAAACTCTGCACGTCATAAATCTAGCATTCTTAGTATGAAAACTAGAAGTGCAATTGATGGCCGACTCGACAATTTACTACAGGTCCAAATTGATGAAGAAATTACTTATTGGAGAAATGTTCTCAAGAGAGTTGTTGCTGTAGTTAAGCGACTGTGTTCAAGAGGCCTTGCTTTCAGAGGGAAAAATGAAAAGTTCGGTGATCCACATAACGGGAATTATTGTATGATGTTGGAACTGTTAGCGGAGTTAGATCCTTTTTTAGCCAGTCATATTGAACGATTTGGGAATCAAGGATCAGGCAATATCAATTACTTGTCAAAGACCGTTTGCGATGAGTTTATTTTCTTGATGGGTTAAAAAGTCTTAAAACAGATTTCAGACGAGATAAGAAGAGCGAAATATTTTTCTCTAATCATCGATTCAACACCAGATACAGCACACGTGGATCAACTTACCCTTGTCATTAGATACGTTTTGGAATCGGGCGAACCGTGTGAAAGATTTCTCAAGTTTTTGCCGTCAGTGGGACATAAAGCTGACGAAATGTTTTCAGACATTATTTCGGAACTCGAAACACTGGGCATAAATATACAGGACTGTCGTGGACTGTCATATGATAATGCCGCGAACATGTCTGGCCTGTATAATGGCTTGCAAGCAAAATTCGAAACCAAGCACCATTTGCACTTTACGTGCCTTGTTCTGCCATTGTTTGAATTTAGTGGCAATTGCGGCTGCTGAATCGTGCTCAGAAGCTTGTCGCTTTTCATAACGCTACAGGAAATTTACGTTTTTGTAAACTCGACACAACGCTGGCTTAAATTAATGAGTGAAATCGGGAAAGGCAAAACCCTGAAGAGAGTGAATCTGACACGTTGGTCAGCCAGAGAGGACACTTGTTAAAGTTTAAGAGATTCTTGGCACGCAGTTATTCAGACTTTGAAATCAATCAAAGATGATTGTACCGAAAAGCCTGTAACGCGACAAGAAGCGGCAGGAATACTCGAATTTGGAGAAACTAGAAACGGCGGTAATGGTTGTTGTGTGGAATGTTTTTGGAAAGAATAAACAAAATGAGTCTTCAAATTCAGGCCTCCACTGTAGATTTGATCGCCGTTGCCGATCTTTACGAGTCACTGCGTAAGTTTTTGTAGCTGAACGAGAGAACTTT
The DNA here is from genome assembly GCA_005406025.1 of Eumeta japonica. Classification (NCBI taxonomy): domain Eukaryota; kingdom Metazoa; phylum Arthropoda; class Insecta; order Lepidoptera; family Psychidae; genus Eumeta; species Eumeta japonica. Next base: position 55,850 of record BGZK01001481.1, on the reverse strand, counting down.
AATTATTTCGATGAAAAAGCGATGGAATTAAGCGTACCGAAGCAATATACAATAGAGATTGGAAAAAGACAACCGACAAGAAAAAAAAGATTTGATGAAACATCTGAAGAAGTTATTATAATGACAGCAAGTGAATCTTTTAGGGTTAATACGTTTCTCGTCCTCGTAGATCGGCTCGTTTCCGAGTTAGAGAAACGGCAAAAGGCCTACCACGAGTTTAACGAGAAGTTTTCATTTCTAACCAAAATGAGTGAATTGTTACCATCGACCCTAACGGAAAAAGCCATTTCGTTGGAAAAAATGTATCCTAATGATTTAGAATCTGATTTAGTTCAGGAATGCTTACACTTTCAATGCCACCTTTCTTCTGAAAGAATTTCGATAAAACCAGATTCTGGATCATTAAAAAGTCTATCTTTGTTTCTGCGAAAACAGAATTTGGAGCATATTTATCCAAACTTGGATATAGCACTTCGCACGGCTCTGTGCACACCGGTGACAAATTGTTCAGGTGAGAGAAGCTTTTCTTGCTTAAAACGGGTTAAAAACTATCTACGATCTACTTTAAGTCAAGAAAAGCGTAATGCTTTATCGCTTTTGTGCATAGAGTCAGAACTTATGAAAAAGATTTCATACGACGATATAATTAATGATTTTGCAAATTTAAAATCTCGCAAGAAAATAATGTAAAACTTATTTGATCTCATTGTCTGTCACCGTTAACTGGATTGTTAACATGTTATATTTTAATATAAATTGTTTGTATTGTTTTTAAACTGTTAAGTGCAATAAAAAATATTTAACAAAAACAATGTTTACTGACCACACATTATTTTGTCTGTGTTCATATAGTGTAGGTATTTTTAAGTCATGCCTTTCCCACTTTATGATTAGTACATGCTGCTGTTTTTAGGTCAACATTAAACTCTTCAGTACATAGCGGGTTGCAAAAATAATCTAGTAACTGACGGAAATATCATTAAGTTCACAATCATACTAATAACGGGATTAAACTACGAGTAACGTATTGAATTTCAAAAGTCAGTAGGGGCGGCAAAAATTGAATGGCCTACTAGCAGCAAATTTGTAAATCCGCCACTGCTATAAGGATTCCCATTCTACCATTTTGGCTCGGAACCCTAAAAACGCGGGCCGGCGCGGGATTGTCTGCGTTTCCATAAAAACTATAATTTACAGAAGTGCAACATAGATAAATAGTGCCCTATCACGCGTCGAGCGTGTACATATTATACATATCTATTATATATGTCGCTCATGAATATCCATCGCCGAGGGCTCCTATCGGGCTAATGTTCAATTTTACAAGAAATTGGAAATTATCGGCGGTACAGTGCGACCGTTGTATTTAGTAGATATATATACCGTTGCATTTTGTATACATAAAGGAATTATGTACACAAAGGGTCGTTATAAGAATATAAGTTCTCAGTAGTCGATTCATTATCATAATTACCCACAGATGTCACAAAAATATATTTGGACAAAAAGCATCTCCTCTCTAACAAGATAGTCTCAGCTGATCACAATGATAGTTCCTTTTTTTTCCTTTCAATAAGTAAAAAGGAGCCTCAGATATGTGTTCTTTGTCTATGGACGCTTGAAGCGGTAAAAAATTATAGTAAATGTCAAACGCAAAAACCAAAAAAGGGTGCGCGGGAGCTAGCAAGCCTACATATGTGTATTGTGCGGATATTTAGATGAATCCTTTTTATACTTTCCATCCTCTATTTTAATCATATTGCGATATTATGTGTACAAAATCTACAACATCTTACGTGGAAACAAGGTACCGGCGCTGTAACGGAAATTGAGAAATCAAAGGAAAATATAAGCCTTGGATGTAACAAACAAAGAGCGATTTAAGTTATAAAAACGCAAAAATAGAACGAATTTATTTACACACTCACCGTTTTCGTGTATGTGAGCGGGACGTGGTGCTACTGGTGCAGGCGCAGATATCGGAGCAGCAGCAGTCAGCGCACGCAGCCACTCGCGCCGTTCCTCTGCTCCGACGCACACCCACGAGTACAGCTTATCCGCCATTAATTCCAATATCGTGCTCTGCAAAGGAAGAATCATCATTTGCGCCAACTCCGGGTGTTAAATGTGTTACAGTTGAAGGAAACTACTTTTCACATGTGAATAAAATAGGTATACAAAAATATTCATTGTCATAATATATATATTATATATACCCACGTACGCAAATATTAATAAAATATTGATTTTCCTATAATTATTTGAATACATAGAATGTTAGAAAATCTGCCTAGACAAATATGTATAACAAACGTCGTTGGCTTATACTTTACCCCAAAATTATCACTAAATTATAATTATGAGTATACCGTGGGTTTCGTCCTCGAGAATACTATATATCTCCCTGTAGTAACATAGAGTGATTACTGATCAACCACTGTTATTTACAGGTACTTCTAAAAAATCTGGGAAACAGGTGGTCCTGCAGGCTATCCCTGAAACTGTTCACTACTTTAAAGCTTCGAAATGTTCAAAAATAAAGGAGCAGTAAATTATTTACTTTATCACGTTTAAGAGATTGATGTCAATGATTTTTCAAGGCCTCCAACTTAAAAATTTGAAGTAACTGTGAGCCGTGGAGTGAGCGCGGACATCCATCAAATCAAATCAAATATATCTTTACTTCTTAGGTAATGAAATTACACTTGAGATATGTCATTAATAGATTCTTTTCAACATTACTACTCATTCCAAATGCTGATGCACCTTAAGAAGAATGGGCAAGAAACTCAAGTGTTGCTTTTTTTACTCATCAATATAAAGGATTGAATAATTAATAATTTAGTGGACATATAAAAATAATATGAAGTAACCTGATAGCCGAGCAGTTCAATCCCAAGGGATTTTTTCATTAAGATATTCAGACACGGTATAATAGCCCTTGACATATAACTTTCTTTTAATGAAACATTTCAACTCATAAAATGGCAAATTCTGAATTTCACCTGGGATCACTTACTTCAATGACTATAGTTGCTTAGGCAAAGTTGTTCTAATAAAGAAGATTATGAATATTTGCAAAAAGATGCATGATTGATTCCATAAGGTATATTAAAAGATATTTTTCAGATTTACAACTACAATATTGTCAAGAACTGCATTCGTAAATTAAAAATTGAATGGCAAAATAATTTCCTTATATAATAGTATATATTATTATAATAGTATAACATCAAATTATGTTTTCGACAGATATCATAGTTGAAATGTTAAAAAATAACTTTTTTTAACTACCATTATGAAAACTGAAAAATTTTCATTAATTAGGAAGATGCTGTTTTATGATGCTCTGTTTGTGTGTGCGTATGTGTTTGTGTGTGCGTGTGAATGTAAACAAGGCCTTAACATGTAATAATATTGTTGTGAACATACTGGTGTGCTGATAAATAAATTCCTATGTAGGTTCTTGGATATGTTTATCTAACAATTACCCGGTGATGTGCAAAATTTGCATAAATAGCACAAAAGGATGTAGAAATTTAATACTAATTAATAAAACGGATTAGATATTTATCATACTAACACTGGTTTAAGTGTTAAATATCTGTCATTCGTTTGGAATCAAAATTCAGTTTAATGGATATGAATTCATAATGGAAGAGAAGATTCAAAAAAGCGGCATATAACATGCTGCAGGTTATTTGTACATTGCAGACAGCATCTAATTATGAATTTCTGCAAAGTAAAACTTTACATAATACAGTGGGATCTCAATAACTCGAATGTCAACGGAAATGCAAAAAAATTCGAGTTAACGAGTTTTCGACTTAACAAGAACTTCGAGATACATATGACTGTGTCGACAAGGAACAAACATAATGTTGACAGCTGTGTTACTTAGAAAGTTTCATGAATGTATTCATTCATTGCACGTGTACAAGTCAAAGACAATAGATTAGAAGCCCCAAACCCGAACATTCATATTAGAATTTATTGCTATTATTTCAGGGAATTCCAAGTAAGACATCATTATATTTTACTAACTATGACTTACGGAGTCTCCTTTTTCAAATTCGAGTTATAGAGTATAAATATGTATTATCAATACTTCGTAGGGAAATAACATTTTGTTCGAGTTACAAAGTCTAAATAATTCGAGATACTGCATATTTAGGGGTTCATCGGAAGGGAATGGCAATTTTTTTCGACTTGCTGAGGATTTCGACTTAATGAGGTTCGAGTTATTGAGATTCCACTGTAGAATACAAAACTAAATGTATAAAGAAAAGTTAAATAAATAAAAAAATTAATTAAACTTAAAGTGATGAAAAACTACTTTTCAACATAGTTTCATTTCACTTATATTTCAATAAAAATTTTCATATAAATTTTGAATAAAAGACATAAAAATGAAGTAGAGAATTTGTAGGAGACAATCACTGTGGATTTAGATAAATAAAGGATACACATGAAGCTCTCTTTGTATTCAGTCAGATGTCAGATAAAAGATAGATATAGTCTAAAATACATATGTTGTATTTACAGATTATGCAAGAAAAGAGATAGGTAGAGATAACATAAAAAGAAAGAGGTAACTCACTCTCACCATTCATAATTCAATATTTTCAAATTTGTTATAAGAGGGCTATTAAAGGGTCTCTGGGAAGATTTTAAAATGAATGAAGAAAAAATCTCATTTATTAGATTTACGATTATTGCAGCAGTGGTAGTAAATAAATATCAACCAAAAGTAATGTGTAGTCAAATGTGCAGAAATTTCCATAATTACAACAAAAGCACTAGCATGCAGATTGCGATGACTAAACAGACTTTCCCTCCGACCACTACAATAATATTGTCACTTTAAAAAGAGGTAGGAACATTAAAAAAAGATGTATGAAAATGATATTTGTGAATTTATGGCCGACAATGATGAAAAGTATATATAGGAATGTTAAAAGTATTTAATGTGTAGTGACCAAGAAAATGGACTATATGAGTTTAATAAAATGTTCAATAAATGGAGAAGTTTTAAATAGAACAAATGAAAATTCCATCTACAAGATATGATAGATAACAGAAAAGACAACACGGCACGGCACCTTCTTATTGCACTTAGTATTACAGTACATTTAATCAAAGATATATGTGATATATGAATTTTGAGACTTCATAACACATTCATAACAATTGGTTATGCAATTTTGTTTAACATTTCCCTATCATTATCAATTCTACTATTTTTTAAAAGAATTTATCTTCTTCAAACTACATAAATTTACTGCTCCTCATAAGATAATACTTTGTAAAAATTATATATTACTGAATATTGAAATGAAAAAATTATTGAGTACAAAGAACATTTCTTTTGAACAGTATTCTTTTTTAATATATTTTAAAAATATGCCTTTTAATGAGATTATGTGCTAAATATCAAAGAATTTGATTACATTATTACTATAGTGAATATATTTACATTAGAATCAGAAGGTACATCGACACTGTGCACTTCAGAGATAGGCCAGGTACGTTTGCGGCGCCATGGAGCGCGCGACACTTGTACTACGTGAGCATCGTTGAATGTTGGACCACGCACCACACACAGCACACTTGTCTTTTTCTTCTTATACGGTTTGTGCACTTCACAAACTGCTACTACACGCTCTCCACTGTTTGCAAACACTTCACGTTGCACTTCATGTCGTAATGCAGACATGATACTCTAACATGTAAATATAATCTCTACACTATTGCCCTGGATGTTGATAAAGTTGAGACCTAAAGAAAAAAAAACTTGTTTTATAATAAAATAATAAATTTGTTTTATATTCTTAAAAATTTCCAATATGTCAACAAAAATTAAACTAGCTATTAACGAAATAAAATACAGTTCTTAGTATTACATTTTTTATTGGATTTGAATATATTTCAGATTAGAATTTGAAATCCAACTTTATATCTTACTATCCATCACCCTAGCTTTACAAGAATACAATTTAGCTTAGTGTTTGATTTTTATCACCCCATTGCTGAGATTCATCTCCCAAAATTTTTATTTTAGACTACGAGACTTAGGTCTCTATTCCTCGACAATGCCTGGTTCAATATTTGGTGGTAGCTACTTATGAATACTGCAGAGGTGATATCTGGGACTGACAGTTTTTTGTGCTCGCCAAGGTACAAAATAAAAGGTTTAATTTAATTTACTAAGACTAAAGCCTGATACTATATGGCATCTTTGTACATTATACTAATGCACTATTTAGAATTAATAACCAAAGAATTTATCTGTATTTAATGCAACATTAAATGCTTTTTTTTTCTAAAGAAAACAAACACATTTTACTTTATGGAGTCGCACTAAGAGGACAACATAAATGTGTGCAAATGAAAAATATTCACAACATTTAATCTATTCCTCCAATAATCCATGTTTGAGCTTGAAACATGTTAATAGTAATAGCAAGATATATATGTTTTAATTTGTTTTTGGTAAACAGACACCAGTTTTGACTGAAGTATTTGAAATAGAGAGATGTTATGAGTTAATTCTATAAAAAAAAATGCAGTTATGAAATTTACAGAGGATTTGTTTTAGATTTATAATTTAATGATGCAAACAGTGTAAGCACCAAAAAATGCTTTGTTTTTCAAGTTCATTATGAAGCTTGATTAACTTTTTACTTTAATTATATGAAATATCTGTTTTACAATTCAAAATGTTTCTACAGATAAAGCCTGAATGAAGGAAAAATCAGAGTGAAAACCAGAAAGTAGTTTCCAGCCTTAGACATAAGTCACACAAATGAGGAAGGCTGCTTTGTTTCATAATACATAGATAAATATTTATCTGTTTTTATAAAAGTACATTTTCTTAAGGATTTAATTAAATATAAAGTTGTTTTTCTAGAAATCACTTGGACAATGATACTCCAAATGACTCCATCATTCATGGAAAATTATGCAAAACATTATTTATAGAATTTGTGTATATTGTTAATGGGAACTTCAAAAGTCATTAATAAAAGTGAACTTAATCTAAATTGAAAACACAAAATATTATTCTAAAAAAACAGAATTGTTTGAAAATATTTGAATGAATTTGAGGGTCTTATAATTTTGATAGTGGTTATGTACTAAAACTTTAATTTATCAGTTATTACATACAGAGTATTTCTTTATCTATGTTTATTTATTAATTCATTTCTATTTCCTAAAATGTAGGCAGAGAATTCTTAAAGTCAAACCCAGAATGATCTTCTTTTTATAAGCAATAGAATGATAGAAGTAAAGACAGTAAGTTATCTGAGCCAGACACCCAAAATTTTTACCTACTTTCTGTGATCACATCTAAGTACACTAATATGCATTAGGGTTACTGCAACCGCAAAAATATAACCAAAGAAAATTTGTATTCATAAGTTTAAAACAGTGAATACACAACTCTTTCTTATGTCATTTAAATAATTAAATGTGTACACATGGTGTAATTATTAAATCATTTAGACACACTATGAAATTGAAGAATTAGTTTTTTCTTGTCCTTTTCCCTGTTCTATCACAAAATACTTAAATTTAAATAAAAAGCACCAGACCAGTACAAATAAACTCACTCACAAGAAAAATTTTAAGAGTGATTTATTCGGCAAACAGACAAAGAAGTTGATTTCTTTAAGTGTTCATTTTTAGGCATAGAATACCTACTAAAAATTATTCAATATCAAATTTGTCAATAAAAAATTATTGTTTATCTATGATTTTAAAACAAACAATTATATTTGTTACAATATTTAATATAAAATTGCAAATTGGAAAATATTTTCATTTAATGCAACTTGTTTTGAACAATTTGTTATTTAATTTTAATATATAAAAGCAATACTCATTTATGTGAAAATCTTATTTAAATATTCCTTGGCAAAGCCTAGACAAAGAGAATAAAATATATATAGTTTTTTTTTTGTAGGTGTTTAACAATTTCGTTTTGGCAAAATTAATAAAAAATCATAAAAGACAAATTCACACAATTAAATGTGCAACAACTACTGCGTGGCATGTTATAAGTTAGTGCACAAAAATATAGAAAATGTTAATGCACACAGTGCAAGTGCACAACCGCCACTCACGGTACCCTTATACCCTAGCGCAAGTGACATTGTGCGAGTAGCCACATTATACACAGATGTAATATTCAATTGCTCTGTATTCTGGTAATAGTAACACATTATTGTATACTATTCACATTATGGTTACCACCCATTATCAATATTGATTCACCCTGAGTAAGAAACACTAAGTTTACTCTTTTTAGATATAAGACACATGATACTGTATTGTTAGTAAAGCTAGTACACCACATGGAAATTACATAAAACAACCTAATAGCTGAACAGTTCAATCATAACTTCATAATTTTTATTTTTGAAATTTCATATGAGAAATATGAAATGTATATTTATATGGAAAAATTTTGAGTTTCAGCTGGGACATTATTATAAAAAAGCACACATATTGCCCCTTAAATGTTTTTCCAACTTTGCTGAGTTAGGTTTTATTAACAGCAAGGCCATTCTTATATCTAGTGTTAATATTAAGGATATCGCTCATTTGCTGGAACTATTTTATATTACTCTTGAAATGTAAAACATTTTTATGTATGAAGATGATGATACATTTAAAATATTAATTACTTTAAATTTTCCTTTGCAATGTTTTTCATCTCAAATTAAAAATGGCATAAAAAGTACAGTGTAAAAATTGCTTTAATATTGATTGTATGACTCCATATTAAAATTCCATAGGTCGTGAGACTCTGAAAGGAAGTAAATCTCATCTTGTGGTACTTTCAGCCATAAGTTGTCAAATTATTTTGACTATATGCTACAGAACTAAGCCATTTCACCAATTTCATTATATCAGAATTCCACTGTAAGTTAGCATCTAAAATAAGTCCAAGAAATAAAGTTGTATCCACAATATCCAGTATTTTGGTGTCTAGTACTATGTTTGCATCTACCAATTAAGAATTAGAATAAGAAAATATAATGAGTTCTTTTTTTCTTCTCATTGAGAAAATGATTATTAGAAGTATCCCACTCAGCTATTTCATAGATGGTACTGTTTACTTTGTCAAAAACTGGTTGCTGCCTTAAAAAATAAGAGAATATCATCAGCAAACAGTACAATCCCATTCTCATTGTTTGTTATCACTAACAAATTCATTTTAACATATCTTTTCTTAAAAGAATCATTCATCAGTTACCATTTACAACAACGCGCACAATGGAGGTGCAAGGATGTTGTTGGAGTATAGTAGACATTTGAAAAGATTTCACATCCTTAGTCCACATTTATACTACTTTGAATCAAGAAGTTGAAGTTATGCTATATATCCCAATCTGTTATCAATATAGATCTCAAGTCAATCAAGTATGTCCAATTTATTTTAATGCTGGCACTGGAGTCTCTGTACAGATTGCAGTGCCTATAAATTCGCTACTTAAACCATGCATAGATAGAGTTTCTCATAAATCATTCTTTTCCATTCGATCATTAACTTTTTACAGATCTACGTTACTACTACATAATTATTTACAGATTCCAAATTTGTTTTCATTCTTATTAATTATGTATATACTGGATAGACACCTAAATTAGTAGACATATCCTTATGAAAATTAACTAAACAACAAAAACAGTTTCTTCTAGTGGATATTCGACAAAATTCCTTTTCTTCTATAGATAATACTTACATTCTGTAATACTTACGATATAAGTGCACAAATTTTATTATCTACCTGTTAATATGTATAAGGAGAACCTTTTCTTCTTCAAAAGTTCTGTGGTGTCTATGTCTATCTAATTTTGCACCATACAAATAGAAGTTTTAATTCTAATAAAAAAAAGTTACAACCCACTATACAAATATTACACTGACAAGTGGATAATTTAGAATCTATGAATCCATCAAAGTCAAAATATTGATTGATGAACCGCCAAATTGTCATTTAATCAATCAATGTTTGTAAAGTACACAAACTATAGTAGAAATAGAAATGTTGATAGTTAACGAAAATTAATCATCCAGAATTAGTATAAAAGTATGTCTCATTAATTGTTGTATATGAGTCAGTGATGAATCCTAGGTTTGACAGTATGTACCTTGATCATTTTACTTTTTTTTTTTTGTGAAAATTCTAATTCGTAATATAAAATGCATTTTTTTTATTCATGGTTTGACCAGCAGAAAATGAGAATTAAAAATCTGACATTCCCATTCTGGATACAACTATTTGCCAGAATACATTAATAGAATGTCGAGTAGGTATATCTTTTTCGCTCTTATCTAACACACGTAGGTACATGCTATTAAATAGATATGTGATATCAAACACTAAACCTACTTCTCCACCGATTAAAAAAAATATTGGGGCCTTAAAACAATTTTTGTTTTTTATAAATACGTGTACCTGTAATCACATCTCATAAAATTATTACTTGTATCGTATTTAGTTATTTTATGAGGTCCCTAAGAGTCAGTACTAGGCCAACGCATATTTCATTTTCATCCCCTCTCTATCTGCACACTTGCATTCAGTTGTTTGAATCTCACCATTTATATGAAAACAAACATTATAGAGCACTGCATAAATGAGATAAAAATAAATATATAGAATGAATTAAGTGGATGAGAGCTGTTACTTATTCTGTTACCTTTCTTCCTATTGTTATATTCTAAGAGTTATCAATGGTATAAATATATCTAAAATATTTTTAAAAAAGTATTACGTTCTCTTTCTCCATACAAATTGTTATAACAAATTTTAAAAAAGTAAGACTATGAAAAATATTAAATTCGTCAGCTACATTTACAAAAACCTGACTTTAATATGTATAAACACATAAAAAATGAAAGACAAAAATTGTTTTTCGTATATTTTAAAAATAATAGCTATTCTTTGCGGTACGTTTATGAATCTGTTTTGTGCAGGATTAAATAAAAAAATGAATAAATTAACATATTGCAATATAAATGTAACTGTCATACGACACATTACAATCATCTTTCTCAGTATGGAAACTATAAATGGTACAAAAAAACGTTCTTGAGATCAATGCACTTTAGATGTTACTCAATTAAACTTTCACGTGTCTATTAGAGAAACACAACTTTGATTTGACTTTCAGACTTCTTCAGCTGGATGCTATGATGTGTGATTTATTTTACAATAATTATGGCTGTAAGGCTTTTAACCTTTTGAGAGCGCGATTTTAAAACTACCTCTTTCCCTCGAAGGCACAGCAGTTTTCGAGGATCCACTGCAAAGCGCAACCTAACCGCAAAACTTAATAAAATCATATGAAATGTTGATATTTGTTATTTTATTGTTTTTTTTTCCGATTTACAATTAGATTCTTTATACATACAAAATATCACATCGTTACATACTTTATATTTTAATGCAAACATAATAGGAATGTTGCGCAAACCAACTTGGATCACAAAGGTTAAATTTCCATACACGTTAATTTAATAAAATACACTATTAAATTTAATCACAAGTGCTAGATAACTCTGTCGTAACGTTATAATAGGTTAGATAAATTTACATCTACGATAGTAAAATTACATACTTTAATTAAAAAGTTAACAAAACATGACACACGAAAATCGTTAATTGTGCGCATACATTATGCTTGTCAACCGGTGTAAACCCGTTGTTATAATAATTGCGCCCCAGCCGGCACAAGTTGTAAAAAGGAAAAACTATGCACAAAGTTTTTATTTATTTTTTGTATGTGTGATGTTATTAAGAAATACTTACGGAATTTCTTTCAAGCTATCACTGCAAACAATAGTGGCCGATTCGCCTTGGCCACATTAAACACTATTTTTTTATAAATATGTAATAATTTCACAATAAAATTAAACTGATATAAAACTATTATCACAATTCATCACTACAAATTATGAAAATGTAATAAATCATGTAAACAATATATGAAATCAACATGTAAAATAAAATCATAACTGCCATTTTATACGTGAAAACTGAAAAAGAGAATTTAGCCACATTTTTCAATTATTTGCTTTTGAGAAACACTATAAAAGTATAAACTCTATACTTATACGTATTTATGTATGTATGTATTTTAATGTATATATCAAAAGAAAACACTCGCGATTACTTTTGAAAACTCTATTGTTATAAACAGAGATACAAACGAATATGCAACAATATAGCGCCATCAAGAAGTGAACTGAACTACTAAGAAACTTAAAAAATACATTTTAAATTTTCTGCCGTAATTAACTCGAAATGTAGATACTTTTTGTTACCTTACTTTCTAAAGAATACGATTCAATTTCGTTTAACAATCTAAATATCCAGAGATTCAAAGTAAACTTTTTGTGCTTTGCCGCAGAAAACGAATGTGTGTGGGGCTTAATTGGTATGTTGTGCTATTGTTTCTTACCTATGCCAAGAAGGAGGAGCTCGGCCATATTAGTTATTTGCATGCATTTAGATATTAGTTATTGTCGTAGTATAGCCGGCATATTGTCACTGACGCGCCAGCTTATAGACACTATGGGAAAACAAATGTTTTAACGCTATCGACATCAGCGAATCAATTTTAGGGTACAAATAAATATAGAAATTGAAGAGTGGTGATTAGACTTTTCTGCTAATCATTAATGGCATGTACCTATTTTCAAATATCCACACTTAATAATTTTCCATCGTTTACAATGTCAGCTATATGTACACACATATTTATATAATATACTTCTTTTATACTAGCAATTTTCATGTACTACTCTTTGTAAACTCTATTATTAGGGTTTACAAGCAGTATAATTATTCCTATACCGAAATAAATAAATAAACATAGAAACATTGGATAATTTCTGAAAAGTTGTCAACCCTACATAGCGCTTGTAGGGAACAGCCGAAACGAAGACTTAAAATATAATTAATAATAAAGTGGATACTGTACGGAACAGCCGAATTTTAGAATGATAACGTAATTATTATAATAATTTCTGTATACAGAACGACCAAATTCGATTTGATAATTATAAGATGGTACTTAAAACACATAATCACGCATAGATTGTAATGCACACTATTTTTTATCATATACGTGTGTTATGCAAATAAATATTATATCGTTTTCTTGGTTTCGTTAAGTAATTAGTAAGACATGCGTAATTATTGACAAATTAAACAATACTAAAGGCATTTTTCCCGCCGCGCAAAATTTATTATATACCTACTAATGAAACGGGGATGGGGGCGATATAAATAGCAAATTAGGAAGAAGGCGTTCCCCGTCTCCAACTGTCGCTGACTACAACAGACTGAATTTTATGTTAGAAAGTAGGTTTGTGAAAATAATCGAATAAATTTTGTTTGTAACAGTTATAATTAAGATGTGTTTTTAGTAAATAAAATCATCGGGCGAACGGGGTTTCGTTAAAAACCATTGACAGATAGGGATATCGAGACAAATAATATAAAAATAGGATGAATCCTGAATCCCAGCATTTCGATTTCTTGTTTTATAATAAAAAGTCGAACGCAACTTTGTTCGATCAACAGTAATTTAAAGGTATTTTTTTTATTAAAACTCTGTTGGTCGATGGCTCTACTCATACTGGCGCAGAAGTGTACAAGATCCTATACAGCGCTTATATTATTGCACATAGCGAACATATCCATTCCTTTATAATACATCAACTACGCCATATGTATAAACGTAACCGATACGAACGAATGTATTTACTTTTTTGTATTAATTAGATACATTTTAAAACTTTTAGTCATTTCTGAGTCTTCTATGAATCTAACATAACACAATCAATCAGATTCATTGACAGATCGTGTGCAAGTGATGGATAACCTATACCGTGAATTCTAATATACCTTTTTATTGTAAAACTATTTACGTTGATACTATATTAGATGCTTGGTTTGAAATTTTAGTGTATATATCGTTTAAACGAGTGGCCGGTGCTACAAAAATGGGCTCTAAAAGCACACCTAAAGCTGGTAAGGCAAAAACGAATGAAGAAATATTTGCTGGCTTTCAGAGCTTACGAAATGAGCAACGTCTTCTAGCCAATAAAATATCAGAACTTGAGATGGACCTTAATGAGCACAAGATCGTCATCGAGACTTTGCGACAGGTTAGCGGAGAACGAAAATGCTTCAGGCTCGTGGGTGGTGTGTTGGTAGAGCGCACCGTGGCAGATGTCCTACCGGAGCTGGAGACCAACCGCGAGCAGTTACCTCGCGCACTTGCTGCTTTGCATGATCAGCTCACGCGCAAGGGTCAGGAGATCAACCAATACATTGAAGCCAATAATATTCGTGTGCAACGTGGTGCAGATGATGCACCCGCTCCTGCAGATGCGCCATCATCCGCTAAGACTAATGTTCTTGTACCCAGTGGTTAAAATTTCCTCAGACTAAATGTCCACTATTTGTTATCTAACATTATTTATAGGCAAGCAAATAAAACTCATATTTTATATAAACATAATTTATTTAATGTGAATACAAATTCAAAATCAGTAATTTGATAAATTAATTTAGGTATACAATGCTCTTGTAATATTTAATTACAGAAAGAACTTTCTTGTCCCATTTTGATGAAAAAGGCTTCCTGTGATAACAGTAACAGGCCCCAAAAAGAAGGAAATAGATTTAATGTAACTTTATAAAAAATCTTACACTAATAAATTAAAGTTAGCAATATGAATAGGATATTAGCTAGTAATGTGCAAGAGTTTTAAGATAAGGTAGTGTGGCCTTGTCTTACTTAAAACAAAATTATTTGTAAAAATATAATGTTACCTGTCAATACAATGTGGCTTGGTCAGATGGTGTTGTAAAGCCTAACCATCAACATGAAATATTTTTGCCACATTTATACAACTGGTTGAAGGGAAATACTAATGATGATGATGATTACAAAAGAATTAATAGTTACTACAGTCCATTAAATTATATCATAGAAACATAACCAATTGCCATGTATAACCAAATATTTTGTACATGTATTACTAGTGCACACAGTATATACCGTCATTACAATCATTAGTAATTAGAATGGACCAGCAATCAGTGGTGAGAATGTTTTATGGAGAATGATAGATTGTGCATGATATATGACAGAAAAAAAAATTATTTGTCTTTACTAGATACCTATATTAATACTAACATCGTTTGGCTCAGTATCATTGTTCTACAGGTTTATTAAATGAGTGACATTTGCAATCTCTTCAATTTTTACAACAATAATGACCATTGCCAATTTTTTACTTGCAGCGATTAAGGGTAAATTAATAAAAATATACAATCTATAGTGAGCACAGAATTCCTATGAAATGAATTCCTAAGATTATCATACACATGCAAGAATAGAACCAAAAGCAAACTTAGTGATTGGAGAGTTATTCATGCGCCTATTATAGTTATGGTATTGTAATATATTATAGTGACCAGAAACTCCTGAAACAAATAATATTTTCTCTTATTTTTTTATTAGATATCAAGTTTGGATTCTGTAGGATTTGTTTTAAGGCATATGAAAACTCATTAACTGCCACGGTTTTGCTACTATTATGCTGTTATGACTAATTTAATGAATATTTGATTATGAAATGTGAAAAATCAAAACTAACACATTAATATTTTCTTGGATCTTTTTTAACATGATGTTAAAATAAATAATTTTTAAGGAACTCGTATTTTGTGGAATAATACAATGAACCCTGATATTAAGTCTATTTTGCAATAAAATGTATTCAAGAAATCAATTACATAATGAAATTATTCATCACAGTTCAAGGTTAGTACTGTTAATAAAATTTTACTTTGTGATGGACCAAGCGCACGCGAATAGAATGCTTAACGGCCCATTTGTTGTTTGCTGATCGGCTGACTATTCGCAAGAGCAACGCCTCGCCAATGTAGGTCGTCGAAATAATACCTCTGAACACTGTCTATAGGGGTGCAGAGTTTCACTGCTGATATGCCAACATGCGATGTACTACAGTAGCCTGTAGACTAAATGCAGTACTGTGGTAGTGTAGTGGAGTGCAGGTTTAATGCAGCTGCATTTATATACTATTTTCTGCAATTTCCGGATTCGTCTTTCAAAGAGTGACCAATTAGACAGATTGATTTTAGACCAATCAAATTGAGATGGCCCGGATCTGAGAATCTGTTGTCGATCGGAAGCCGTACTGTCGAGACAGCCATGCTATTTTTCGACATCGTTTACGGGCTGTGCCGTAACGGGCGTAGCTATCTGGCGGCCCTGAACGACTACCGTCAGCGGTCCGCGGCCTTACCGTCACGAGAGTCGCCGATTTCTGTCACGCGGTCAGCCTTTTGGAAGTAAAACTCATATACACTCATATCTTTATTTACAAAATAAATCTATATGTACAAAAAAATAAACCTTACTATTTATGTACATTACACTATAAATAGCACCGAAAAAGTGATGTTTCTTATTCTTTTCTTATTCACGAATTAAGAGTTCGAAACCCATCTATATCACTAGGGGCGGATCTTGAATTTTTGGGGCCCTGGGTTAATAATACTTAGGGGCCTACTAATCATTCAGCTAATTGTCATTTTGTCAAGAAACTGTTTACTATAGCGATGTACTGGTCGTTAAAAACAATTTCTTGCGTTGTTTCCTAAAAAGCTTCTTTTTGATAAGAAAACACTAGAGTTTTTTTATTCAAAACAACACAAGACGATCTAAGTCGAGTTTTCAGTAAAATTGTTTTTTTTTTGAAACTGGTAATTTGATAAAAAAAAAACGTGATTGGGAATTCTTTGTTTCGTTCGAAAGACGCGCACACGGGTTAATTGATCTCAGGGTTACCAATGTTACGATAGATTTTTTATTACCTTTAGATTTTTTTTTGACTTCATAAGTATCTTCCATTGTTTTCAATGAGGGCTGGGGGCCCTTTGTATTTACGGGGCCATGGGCTGCAGCCCAAAAGCCCTTATGTAAATCCGCCCCTGTATATAACTATATGGACTGTAATGAAAATAATTCATATCTTCAAGTCATGTGCACGTTGGGGTATGCAGGGACGTTTTCGTCGTGAACAACTTTGGATTAGAGTAGTGTATAAAATTAGTGAACCAAAAAATTTTTAGAAAGGAGGAAAAAGAAAAAACTGATGGTTATATATATACATATCAATACATAAAAATTATTACAACCTTAGTTATGTGCATTATGCTACCATCAAAAATAGTAGTTAGTAAAAATTATAATAGTGGTTAGGTACTAATACAGTGCTGGTCTTCCATGGTGCCTTGCATGTGTGCAGTAGGAATCGAGTTGTCTCACAGGTTTTGTGTAATGTTATTGTGTGTACAAGCTGAATGATGCCAAGTTTTTTTTATTGTTTCAAATAAATCAAATTAGGTTTGATTGTTGTATTTTTAACAAATAAAATTAAATTGGTGCAATTGCGCACAGCTCTCTTAAGGCACTATAAATTTATTATATAAGATGATTGGGGCGGAGGGTTGACTATGTCTTATTTTTTCTTAGAAGGGGGTGGGAACAAGTCTTGATAGTTTTTATGTAAGATCACAAAAATCTTCAAAGTTAAGATTATACTTTGCACTCATCGGAAGAATTTGTTTAGTATGCTCTAAACACTTTGCATCGAAAAAGGCAGGGCAACTTCACAAAATACTTAATATAATAACTATTTTAAATATTGAAAAGGAAAAAAACTTTAGCAATATATTCAAAGAAGTTTTGTACTGCATCACAACTGATATTGAATGGGTGGATGTTGACATTATATTTCTGAATAATGACTTAGAAGTGACATCTATAATCAGAGATGTTTCAGTGGTAGATCACTTTCCGGGTGAGTTTCAAGCCACTGGACTGATCAAAATCTTATATAAAGATGAGTGATAAATAAAAACTATCGTTTATAAAAGTTGATTATTACTAAAAAATAAAAGTATCTACAAAACAAACATTCCTAAAAATTGATTCTTTGAAAAGTAAAAATTGAACCAAATAAGTATTCATATTCTACTTTAGATTCATACATAAGAATAAATATTACAAAGGGGGAGGGAGTCAGCCGATTAATATTTTTTCTTAGATAGGGGGTTAGGGAGTCAAAAACTGGTAAGTATTAGGTAAAAAATGAATGGCGCCGAAACATATCCACTGTTTTCAGTTGACAGCTAATATATCAATTGCACTCAACGTTATCTATTCAATAAATGATTAATTATGTCACTATAGAGAATGCGCAGAAACTATAGATGGTAGCACAAAACGACAGTGGCGACAGAGTGCAAATAAATATAAGTAGGCATTTTCCTGACTTGTCACAACTTAAAAATACTGTTTCAAACTAGTAATAATATTAAGGTATTTTTATATTATTCTAATTTAACGTGATTAAAATTATAAAATATGGGTTTCAGCTAAATAATGATCAACAGATAGGCCAAAATACATTGGAAGCCCAATAATCCTTTGATTTCAATGTCAAAAAAAATTAGACACAAAGAAAAGGCAGTGATAAGTTGTAGAATTATTGCTTAGTCAAAGATTTCAAATATGTATATCAACATAATAGTAAACAATTTTCACACAATTATCGAAATTATCGAAACAATTATCTTTAGAAATCACCTGTTTTCTATTTCCTGGATTCAAATAAATTCCCTTCTTTTGAACTTGATTTCAACATAAGCATTTACAGTGCAATTTATAAGTAGGTACAGGGCAGGCCTTTCCAGAAAATGTGTGAACCTCTGCATCTAATCTTTAGTTTATAATATGAATTTAATAGAAGTGTTTATTCTAAAACTAATCACATAAGCATATTTGTGTTTTTCTTTAAAAAAATTATCCAACTTTTTTGCATATATTTTACTGAAGAAATCTGTATGATGAGAGTATAGGATTTTCATATTTTTGTTGCCAACAATGTGAGTGCTGCTAATTATGATATTTTTAGGTAGGAGCCAGTTATTTGGATTAGGGATGTTGCGAATATTCGCATCCGCATCCGCACATGCGGAACATCCGCATCAATTTCGACATCCGCATCCGCATAAATTGATGCGGAGCTGAAGCGGATGCGGATGTGTAGCAGGTCGCGACATGAAAGAAAGGGGAAGGCCCGGCGAGTGGCACGTGTCGACCGCGCGTGCTGATCGACCAATAGGAACGCGGTAATTTTGTTTCGGACTTCGGTGAATCGGTGACGGTGACGCGGCTCGCTTCTGTTTTGTTGTGACAATTGACAAGATCTGACTCGCGCGTTTGTATTGTGGTGTAATTGCCTACATCTAAGTAACTGTATTGTTTACGTACGTAAGTTATTGTATTACGTTAAGTAAAGTGAGTGCTGCTTTTTTAATTCAAATTGACTTTTGTTAATGTCTTAGACAAGTGAATTATGCGACCACCTACGCAAAGTGAAATTTGGAACTATTTTAAACCCATTGAAAATGACCGGGATAAATCTCAGTGTAAAATATGTAGTAAAACATATTCTCGAAAGGGTCGAACTACATCGTCGCTAAAAAATCATTTAAAATCAATGCACCCTGAAGAGTTTACTTTGTTTGAAAAAGCGAATAAAGAAAAGAACTACAGAAAATGAAAACGGATGCCGGTAAGTTGTATTTTAAACAAAATCACCTAATTTAGTTAGGTACTGTTAGGTTTCGTTAGGTACCTACTTACTTATTTATACTTGTATTGTATATTATAGCCTTGGATATTGTAGTAGTTTTGGATAATTATATAGGTATCTAAAATAACGATATAATTTGGCTAAACGTAATTTCCTTAATAAGGTCCAATCCTACCAAGTCGTAAAACTGAGTTTTGAATTCGAAATCTTAGATTTGTCATGTAAGTAAACTGGAATTTAGCTAAAAGTGTAGTACAAGAAAGTTTGATCATTGTGTTTTGTTCCTGTGGTTTTCAATAAAGAATATTTGTATTTGTTTGTATTTGTAGGTACCATTAAATTTATAGTGAAATATTAATAGTGGACGCCCGCGACTCCGTCCGCGTGGACTGTAGAAAAACAAAATGACGAATTTATCCGGAATAAAACATTTTCCCAGGATGATAAGTAGCCTATATGTTAAATAGAACCTGTCACAATATATTCTTGCATCATCGAAATCGGTCCAGCCGTTTCTTTTCTAAGATTAGCATGCACAAACATCGATCCGTTACAATCCCTGCTAATCCCTAATTCCCTACCCTACTTCCCTCCTACTAATATTATAAATGCGAAAGTCTGTTTGTCTGCCTGCCTGTCCGCCAGTCTGTCTATCTGTCTATTACCTCTTCACGCTTCAACCGCTGAACCGATTTGAATGAAATTTGGTATGGAGATAGTTTAAGACATAGGAAAGGACATAGGCTACTTTTATCTCGGAAAATGCCGGATTCCAGTGGAAAGAGCGATAAACGAAGTCCACGCGGACGGAGTCGCGAGCAACAGCTAGTTTTATTATATGTATGGATAGAATATAGATAGATGTAGATAATTAGTTGATTACAGTACAAGTTTTGTATAAAATGTACTTTAGAGAGCTTCGTTTATAGTTAAATAAAAGTAGTTTATTTATATTATATATTATTATGTTTTTTGTTTGTTTTAAGGTAAAAGCGTTACGCCTCTTCAAGAAGCGAAGAAACAGCTTTCATTAGAAGAAGTAATACAGAAAGCAAACAAATGGGATGTCAATAACGTAAACTCGAAAAAAATTGATAAGTTAATCGGAGAAATGATTGCGCTTCAAAATTTACCTTTCAATTTTGTGGAAGGACTTGGTTTTCGCAGACTGATACAAGAAATAGCACCGAGATACAATTTTAGAGGGCGCAACTTTTTCACTGAATTTGTGTGTAAGGAGCTGTATGGCAAAATTGCTATCAAAGTTAAAGAATTGTTAAAAAATTTGATTACATGTCATTTACTTCTGACGTTTGGTCAGATCCAAGCTCTAATGCCTCTTTGCTGAGTCTGACTTGTCATGGGATAGCTAGCGATTTTGAACGGTCATCAATTATTTTGAAATGTGAGACCTTTGACGACCGCCACACAGGTGACATATTAGCTGAAAAATTTGACACGATGCTTTCGGAGTGGAATATCTCAAATGATCAAGTGCATTGCATGATTCGAGACGAAGGCTCCAATATGAAAAGAGCGATGCGATTGGCAAAATTGCAAGACTTGGATTGTGCAGTTCATAAGATGCAACTTGCTATTCGAAGTTCTTTAAATTCGCAAGAAAATATAAAGGGTATCAAACAAAAATGTAAAAAAATATCGACACATTTTAACCATTCTACTATAGCCCAAAAACAACTGCACAAAATCCAGGACAAGCTCAACCAACCGCATCTCAAAGTTTTTCAAGATTGTGTTACGCGGTGGAATAGCACATATTATATGTTAGAACGTTTTTTGAAAGCAAAAGATGCCTTAAACCTTTACATAAATGACAGCGAGATTGACCCTATTTCACCAGAAGAGTGGAAAATAATAGAATGTTGTGTTGAGTTACTGAAACCTTTTGAAGAAGCCACACGTGAACTTAGCAGTTCTTACACTCTCATCTCATCAGTGATTCCGATAATTCGGATGCTGACGCAAAAAAGTGAGTGACTATTTGACAGCTTCACCGGAATCTCCAATTTACCATGCAGCTAAAACTTTAAAAGCTGGAATTTCAGGAAAATTTTCGACTTTGTTGGAAGAAGAAAACTCATATATCATAGCCACTTACCTAGATCCTCGGTATAAGAACAAATTTTTCACATCATTAACTGAGG
Source organism: Eumeta japonica (assembly GCA_005406025.1). Classification (NCBI taxonomy): domain Eukaryota; kingdom Metazoa; phylum Arthropoda; class Insecta; order Lepidoptera; family Psychidae; genus Eumeta; species Eumeta japonica. The sequence continues at coordinate 33,962 of BGZK01001481.1, read as the reverse complement.
AAAAGATTAAAGATGATATATTGAAGATTAGCAGAAACACCGAAGACATCTTGGCTTCTCGAACAATATCTCCAAGTACCGAAAGAGCGAAGAAAATGAAAATGACAGATTCCATGGACACGGATACGGAACGACCAGGGACTTCAGGTACAGGACGTCAGTCCTGTTTAATTAGTGATCTTGCCATGATCCTCGATTCATCAAGTGACGATGAGAGTCAGAAAACACCAGAAATTAACAACCCTGACGTAATTCTCAAGGAGTTACTTATTTTCGGCAATAAGAAACAAATTAATTTAAATGAGTGTCCTCTTAAATGGTGGAGTGTTAATCAAAGCGAGTTCAAACTGTTATCTAAAATGGCACGCAAATTCTTATCAGCTCCACCAGCCAGTGTTCCAAGTGAGCAGTTGTTTAGTAGCGCAGGATTAATATACGAACCCTTGCGAAACAGACTGGACTCCGAAAAGGCGGCCATTCTACTTTTCATTAAATATAATGCTCCAATATTTAAATTTAATTATTAAAATAATTAATTATTATTAGTAGTTCATTCATTACTTTGTATTTAAATAAAAAAGGGTAAATAATACTGTGTTTTTTTAACTCTACCAACCCAACACTTAAATTTTTTATAGAGATCCGCATCCGCATCCGCGGATGTGAGCCTCTTAAAATCCGCATCCGCATACCGCATACGCGGATGTGGGAAAAAGTGGATCCGCAACATCCCTAATTTGGATATGTGCTAAAACAAAAAATGATTAGAAGTCAGCCATGTTTATACGAAATGGATTTTCAATAAACAGTATCAACTTATAAAATTTATTATTTTCGTAGTAATTTCTAAACGCTTTAGAAATTCATTTTAAAGTTAGTTTGTCATTAGGGTTCTATAACTCTAAAAGAAAAAGGGACCCTTAAAAATGTGTAAATAACTATTGTTTTTCTATCCAGTTGTCTGTTAAAACCATTTTAAACTTAACATTAAATACTTATGCCTGTAGTTACTTGAAGCTGAAAAAAAATCTAGGTTGTAAGTCAACATAATCAAAAAACTGGTCAAGAGCATATCGGACCATGCTTATTATAGGGTTCCAAAGCCATTATTGCAAAGAAATGCACTACAAATGATAAATGTATGTTGTTACACTTTTTACACCTTTCCACTCAGAAAAGTTATAAGCCCTTTAGTCACGCAGGTATATCGACTATTATTATCAAATTAGTGTAACTAAAATGCATCAACAAAAGAGCATATCTTCATGCCACTTACATCCTTTTGTTGGGAAGTGCAGTTTTTTGACAATAATTTAAAACCAGTATACCCGATCATGTTCAAAATAATTTTGGTTGAAAGTATTTATTAAGCGTTATCTTTGTTATTTTTTTCATGTTTCTTGGACATACGGTTTAGAAAATAGAGGGAAGGGGGCACAATTTCTGCAACTTTCGGAGCGATTATTTCTGAAATTATTCACGTAAACAGAGCAATTGATTAGAAACCTTGAAGTGTTTTTAAGAAAAGATAGATTAGTGAATAAGGGTAAATGAATGCATTTTATATATTACTTAAATCAAGTATAATACAGTTATTTATATTAATTATACAAAGAATTCGTTAAAATACGTTACAAAACCATGAAAACATAAACAATGATAAAATTATGTAATAAAGTTTTAAGCAAGATTGATTTTATTCACCATTTACGTCATCTTGCGTTGTAGGTATTTATTCCAGGAACAATATCTACATCATTTAATACGGAGACAATTTGTTTGTGTTAACTAAAATATGATACATATACTGCTAGTGGATGCTCAAGATAAGTTGCGCATGAATATGGAAACTATACACGTGTATAATATCCATACATACGAGACTGACCTGAACGCAACGTAACATAACGCCAAGTTTGATTTTATTCTCGACAATTTTTCATACCCCGGGTTTATATATGAAAAATCGATTCTTAAGAAGTAAACTCCAAAAACATGTTACACTCATTTGATGTTTGTCGAAAAAAGCTTTTTTCAGCTTCTGTTACAAGTACGGAGTGTCCCTTCTAGAAATATTTATTTTTGTTATTTAACCATCAAACTAAGTATCGGCTTATACGAGACACGTACACTATGAATTTCATCAATATACGTCTTGTAGTTTTTGAATAAAATACCTGTGACATACAAAATATGGGAATTTATACTTGCATAAGACCGGATATTTTCACAACAAAAACGGTGCAGGCATAAATGTAATTAAGTAATTGGTAGTTATCAACATTAGGTCACTGTCGTCTTTACTTTTTTAAATTTACAGTTAGGCTTTTTATATTGACAAATAATGATGTGTGCTTTACTTACTTCACTTAGTCGTCGCAAGATTAGGTGGCTCCTTAGCGGTATAGTATATGCGTCTATGTTTATAGTGAAAGAAGTATGTGGGTAAGTGAAAATTAGTTTCTTAATATACTTCATTACGAAGAAGACCGTGTTGTTTTTGTACGTAACATTTGGCTGTAAGAAAATACATAGTTATTTCTAAAGTGTGTGCAGTAAGTGATATAACGCTACGAGGATGATGTCGCTGGGAGTTTTGAGTGAGTTCATCAATGAGCGGGTTTCATTCATTCAATTCATTCAGAGATAGGTTTGACCTTCGCAGTCCCGGCTGGAAACGTTCAAAATTCGAATTACCTACTCAGTTTCGTGTGGAAAATGGCGTTACGAACCCTGTTGAAACTATCCAACAGATTCCAATAAGAAATAATTATATTGGGACCTAATGTGCTTTTGTCGCTGCAAATCCATAACAATACCCATAAAAGCTTTCGAAGAAAAGAAACGGAAAGTTTAATGGAACTTATATGTGTACAGAGTTCTTATCTGGATTTACATATAGAATACATAAATTTTTCTGATTGTGGAATTGTCATTTAAATGCATTAAAAACATTTACTATTTCGTATTCGGAAATTCATATTGGTTTTTATGTCCAAATGCATTTACGATAAGAACAGATACAAACCTACAGCTAAAGTGCAGATAGGATCCATACAAATACAAATAACATTACAATCCCATTAAGTCCAATAAAGAAACGTCATTATGATGGACTTACATATAGATTCTTAATTTAACTCTATCTGGAAATTTTTTCTTCCAGATACATTACATATAAGCCATTACAGATTATATTGTTGTGTATGGGACTGTATTGCCTGTATTGGATGTTCTCAAGAGGGAAGGAGAAAGGAGAACCGTTTTTGAAAATATTGATGGCTGGTGATGAAAAATGGATTACTTACAAGAGCGTGCGAAAAAGATTATGGTTAAAAGGCAAACAAGCTCCACAGACTACAGCGATACGCGGATTCATTCGCAATGACTCGATGCTTATGTATAGTGGGATTGAAATTCATTATAAGCTTTTGCTGCCAGGCAAAACCATCAATTTAGATCTTTACTGCCAACAGCTGATGAGACTCAAGCAAGGAGTAGAGAAAAAATGGCTGAAATTTATCAATAAAATGGGTGTGGTTTTTCACCATGATAACACTAGACCGCACACATCTTCTGCCACACAGAAAATATTGAGAGTTTGGTTGAGAAGTATTAATGTATCCATCATATAGCCCTGACCTCGCACTATCAGATTTTCACCTGTTTCTTCAAGAAGTGTTAGGTTAACATCAAGAGAAGATGGTCAAAACGACTTGTCACAGTTTTTTGATCAGAAGTCCCAAAATTTCTGTAGTAATGGGATTATGTCACTACCTACAAAATGGCATATGTATATATAAATTAAATGTAAATTAAATTAAATTTGTATATAAAATACGAAAGAACTTTTCCTTCGACTTTATTTCATTACAAAAAATCTGCCTGAATAAAATGGAAAAGTTCAAAATACGTTTGTGTGCTAAAGCACAGTGTCTTAAGTCACAATTTTCCAATTTTACACCAGAGGCTTCAAAATTATTTTAAGCATTATCAGTTTTTTATTCATTCATTTTAAAGCTTCTATATTTTTATTCATTCTTAAATATTTATTTAAATATATTTAAAAATTGTGTACTTTTATATGAATAAAATATATTTTTAATGTTATTAATTTATATAGGATTTAGGACAGTGTTATGTAGTATTTTCTTATTTTATGTTCTTTTATGAGTAGTTTGAAAAGTTACAAGTCCTTTAGGATAACAAATAATAAAGTACTAAAACTGTTTTAGCGATTATTTATGGAAAAAGTATTTATGACATTAATTTAGTCAGTATCATCACCCTCTAAATAATTGTTCGCATTGGCAGAATGAGATCATTTTTTATAATAATCGTTACAATAAGATGGTAAAAACTAACAAATTTATGAGGTCATTGTATTTCTTGTTGGATATTGGAATCAATCCTTTTAACGTTTTTAAGTTAATCGGAACTATGAAGTACGATCTCCAAGCATTTCTTCGTAAGTCAGAGTTTCATAATTTTTGTCATCAAAGGACGTCTTGTAAGACAAAACACCGATAGCGTCATTCTATATAGCATATGTACGGCTTGCTTTAGTTTTGATTTAATTTTCATAGAATAAAAGGCGACGTCCATAGGGCTGAGTAGAAAATTTGTAAATTCTAAATTTTTGGTTTTTAAATTAATCACATTGTATTTTGTAAAAGATTGTCTTACTAATTGTTGCCAATCCCATGGAGTTAAAATTCCTATCGTAGGAAGTTCTTTTGTTTTTTTTCTATAGTTTCACGTATCGGCCTACATGTGCATATTACCTTTCTAAAGAAATTTTTTGTCCATTGTTTTCATTTGAGGATATTCGTTAAGTTGGAAGAACAAGCAGACTAAAACAGACATGTTTTTGTTTTGGCCAAAGTAATTATCAGATCAAATAGTAATTTTATCAATGTTGGTACCTAGGCTGGCAGAATAGTATCTGCCTCTTTTTTTTACTCATTCCACATTATACAAAATGCTGTATTGTCGTTACAATCAAACATATAATTTAATGTCCAAATTTTCTCTTGTAGAAATAAATAGAATTGGTAAAAAAAGGTTCAGCAATACATTTTTGAAGATCAGCTGTAATTAATTTATGTTTGATTTTTATTTTAGCTTCATTTGCGTCAATAGATTTGAGTCTATATCGATTTTCAGCTTCCTGTAAATGTAATATATTTTGGTGCTCAATATCTTGCTTTTCTTCATTAATTTGTAGTTTTAATCTTACCTAAAAATAAGTCACAATTATCACATTTATCTATTTCTGGTGCCTCGAATGTCAAGTTAAATTTCGTATTGTAGATATTACGGTATAGTGGGATATTTGGTATTGAAAAACTTATTAGTAGCATACAACATTTAAGAAACGTAACTTATAAAATAACTACATAGACAGGCGTAGTATATACCTTTATAAATCACATCTTTGTCACAATCTATCGTGTTCTTCAAAGCCAAAGACAATAATTTACGTGTACGGAACGACATATCTACTTAAAGGCATTAAAAAAATATCCACGGGTATATCGTAATAACAACTCTATTTATTCAGACGTCGTAAGCCGCTGAAAGTCGTAGCAAGCGTCATTAAGTCCACATAGGATAATTTTCTTCTAAACAGATGTGGATTTGTAGCAAAATTATTTTCGGGATTTCGGTCGTTTATTTCCTTTGGACTTTGTGCAATATACCTTTATCAAATTCATTAAAAAACGATTTTAATCGTTTAAAAAATGTTTACAAAGTAAAAATTGACTTACGATACTATGCTTCCGGCATACAAATATATGACTATGAAGTCTTTTCTATCTATAGTTGTACATTTAAGAAAGAATCACATAAATGTTATCGAAATTATTTGGATGCGGTTGAGGATGGTGTACATAGTAACGTTAAATATTTTTGGACTCGTGTATGAAATTAAAATAAAAATTCCCCAAAATTGTATCACTAAATAATAATTCAACCTCTGATCTTGTGGATATATGTACCTTTTCTTCTTATTACCTCCATTCAGTTTTGAACCGAATAATGTCCCATCCGATTTAGTCTTCGATGACAGCATACATGATATGAATGAAAACCATGATTTAAATGTCCAAAATATATACATCACCCGAGATACTGTACTCAAGGAACTAAATAATCTTGATGTCCGGATCCGAAGTTGATCACATATCTCAAATATTTTTCAAAAACACCGATAATGTTATTTGTACACCACTGTATACAGGTGAAATCGATCGTGCATCTTTCCGCAAATATTCATAATCTTCCCCCTTTTTAGAACAACTTTGCTAAAGTAACTTTAACAAAAGTATATCATTGAAAATATGCTTATAACTAATATAAACAAGACCCTACCGCGTGTTCGATCAGCCTGAAGCACGAGCGCCGTGTACCATTGCCACTCCACAATGTGTAGCGGTCTATTCATTTACCTACAAATGACACTTAATATTGTCAGTGATGTAAAGGTCGCCGAAGGTATTATTTAGTCTCTGATTTACCATATCTTGGTTCCACTCACCTCCAAACAAACAAGGCATACTATAGCAAATTATCACGTAAACAATACGCAGAAAGCAATATTACTTGCGGACTCGCCGGCAACAATGCCACCTCTGCAAACTCTCCAACGGTAAATCATGTTCGTATATTCGATAGCAGTAAAAGGTATTGTTGTTAAACACTTCGACATTAATCACACACAATCTTAGTTTCAAAAACGTCAATATCGTAAACGTAACACTTATATTAATAATATCTACATGTCGTTGAACTTTCTGTAGTTCAAGAACAAGCACGCACGTGTCCTCCGCCTACTGCTCGTCTGGGTCATTATAAGCTGTTTTGCTCAGAAACGACTACTTCAATGACTGATTTCTTTGGCAAAGTTTTTGTAAAAATATAGATTTAAAAATTACAAAACGCGCTTTAATGATAAATCGAACTAAAAAGTGAAAAATATTTCTTAATATAGGAATAAAATAACAAACGAAAAATATTATTATTCTTGTGAAAAAAGAATGGTGCGCTTTGATAAGAAAGATATGGTTCTTTCTTACCTTTTCGTACCGATCGAATATTTTTGAGAACTGATTTATCGAACACGCTTTTTTCGCAATAATGCTAATATTTTTTGTTCATTATTTTATTCCTATATTAAGAATTATTTTTCACTTTTTTACTCTATTCATCATTAAGCGATTTTTTTTGGTTTTTTAAACTACATTTTACATTTAATTTTTTTGTCTCAAAATGATATCAATAGTGTTTATAACCGAGAGCCTTGATTTTAGAATATCTTTTCTGTGGCCATGAATTTAAGTTTACATCATTCATGTCTACGTAACCTTTTTCATTTTATCGAACGCATCACTATCACATCGAAGTTTCCTGTTAGCTTTTCTTCTATTTGAATTCCATTTAGTGACCTTTCAAGACTTAAGCTACATATAAGCCTGTAAAACAACCGAGAACCCAGATAAATAACTGCATAATCTACCGCACAACTTTGCACTGACGGCCTGAGGGTGACGCTGGCGACGACATTTTGAAACACCCTCTTGCCATTCATTTCTTGGCACGTTCGTATCGTATTACATTAAGTATACCTATTATAGTGGTTTAGGTGAATTCAAAACTGGGTGAAAATTTAGCCCTCGACATAAGTTAACTTTGCGTTGTACAACTTATAGTTGTGACATACACAAGTTTTTTTAAGATTTTTCACTTTAAAATTTTAGAAAATTTCAATTTTTAAAATATTTTTAATTTTTAAAATATTTTTAATTTTCGAAAATATTTTTAATTTTATAATATTTTTACAAAATTTCAAGAATTACAATTGTTTCAAATATACTTTCAAAATATGAAATTATTGCATTGCCATCAGTCTTTGATAAATCTATAAAGTTTAAATGAAATCTGACCGTTTAAAGTGGGTCAAGTTCAAAGGGGTCGGTTATAAACAAATATACATACATATAGGTGAAGTTAATGAAAGCGTATTAAAAACGAGATTATGAGTATTTGCGGAAAGACGTATGATCGATTCCATACGATATGTTGTACAAAAAATGTTTAAGAGATGATGTTTTCTCTAATGAATGGAAAGTAGCCCATGTAACTCCCGTAGATAAAGGAGGCACAAAAAGGTGAGGTCGAAAATTACCGAGCTATATCTATTTTAAATGATTTATTCAAATTTTTTGAGTGTTCAGTACACAATGACATTTGTTCTCAAATACATGAATTATTATCCCAGAATAACGTAGATTTGTTCAAAAGAGATCTACTACTACTAATTTACTAATTTATTCGATCCAAACATACGAGGCTTTAGATAATAATCTCCAAACTGATAAGTACTATATATATTGATTTTCGAAAAGCCCTCGATAAGATAGATCACGTAATATTTCTTCAAAAAACTTGCCTTTAACGGAAACAGAGGTAACCTTTGGCTTTAGTTTAAGTCTTATAATGTACGACTTAAATCCAAAAAAGTTATAATAGAACACAAAATGTTGTAATAAACGGATTTGAATCTGATACTATAATTATAAGTTTCGGGGTTTTTCAATGTTGCATTTTGAGATCATTTATATAAAAAATGGTAGTAATTTATATAGAGACTAATAACACTTGCTTCAAACCATGTAATTTCCTTGCGTATAGGCACAGACGATATAGAAATTTATCACACTATTAAAAGCAACGACGATTGTGCCCTGTTTCAGCAAGATTTAAACAGATGATCTATTACTCTACGCGCAATAAACTTAACTATAAGCATATGCAAATTCATAACTTTTTTATAAAAAGAACCATATCCATAAATACATGCATTATGAAACCAGCCTAGATGAAGTTATGTTTATTAGAGATTCGCAAGTCGTATTCGATTGTAAACTTCACTTTGATGTCCATGTTGAACATAGTGCACCTAAATAAGTTTCAGACGTTTCCAGCTCGAAGTTTTATGTTGTATGATTTATTTCAGAACAAATATGACTGCGCGGCTTTAATTGGCATGTTCTATTACCCTGTCCTTTACCGAGCCAAGCAAATAGAAGCTCGGCCGTACCGATTGTTCGTGACGTGGGGCGTACTATAAGTTTCTGGAACTGACCACTTACATGTGACCTACCAAGAGATTCAGGCATCCTTAAGCATAGGTACGAGTTAAATTCAATCAATCCTACACAAACATCTGGGCATGAAAAAGTGGTGTTTGCGGTGGATCCCACACAATTTGACTGAAGCTCAAAAAACGGATCGCGTCACTTGGTGCAATGCCTTGTTTACCAGATTCAAGGAAGGGCGTCATATTTGGTGTAGGACAAAGTAACAGGTGACGAAACATGAATTTGTTGCTACTATCCCAAAACAAAGCAGCAGTCGACTGTACGGGTCTATCGAAATGGGCTGAAACCAATCAAAGTGACGTACGAGTGAAGTGCGTTTAAAGGGATACTTGCTTCTTTTTTTTTAAATTGGACACGTGGCTACTGTTGCTTTAGAGAATTATCGTACCGTGAATAGTGATTGGTACACGGCTATTTGTTTGCTGTAGGTTATTGACGAACTCCGTAAAAATAGCCGTAAACATCGTATCATCTTGCATAACGACTGAACCAGTTTTCATACGGCTCAACATACAAATAAATTTTTGAAGTAGAAAAACGTAGAACTTGTGAACAATCCTGTATAATCCCGACCTGGCACCTTGTAACTTTTTGTGTCTTATAAATTAAAAACTAATTACGCGGTCAACGATTTTCATCATTAGAAGAGGCTATCGAAGTGTGTGAAAACCAAATTTCCGAGTTGACCAGGAAAGAGTTGCATAAATGTTTTCAAAATTGGTTTACTCGTATAAAAAAGTGTATTTATGCTAATGGAGAATATTTTGAGAAACAATAAATTCATTTTTAACCATTTATAGTATTTTTTTCTCATTCATTCCAGAAATTTTCAGTGAACCCTACGTATTGACCGCTATCATACCATAACTGGCACATGGTCACCGATGCGCCGCCTCGTAGACACAGCCCATATTTTAACGCTATCGACATCATCGCGTCGACTGTTGGATCCTTAAAAAAATTTTTTAATACCTTAAACCGCTCATTTGACGATTGAATATCTCTGTACGCTGTTTTCATTTTTTCATACATGTATTTCTATTTAGCACAAAAAATCTTAAATATGTTTAATTATTCTCCGTGATTCACGATGTTGGTGATATGAAGACGTATTAGATATGTGTGCATATCACCAAAATCTTATAGACTGCTTGTTATACTTGCAATTCTCGTGTATCACTGTTTGCAAACCGAAATATAGAAATAAATAAATAAATAAATATACCGCAATATGACAATAATGTCCATTGAAAAGTGTAATAACATAAAAAAATACACATTCCCTTATATTAAATAATATTATCTACAATAAATCTTACTACACTAAAATAAAAAAAAAATAAAAGGAAATATTCCAAATAAAAAAACAATCCAAAGACATGGCGCGAAAAGTTACATTAACTATAATAATATTATAAATGCGAAAGTTTTTTGTTCGCAATGGCAGTTTGGCCGAGTTTTTTAGAATTTAGTAGGGTTGTGTGTATCTTATTTATAAGTATATTTTCAATGATATATTTTTGTTGTAGTTACTTCGACAAAGTTGTTCTATTTAAAAAGGATATTATGAATATTTAAGAAAAAATACATGAGCGATTCTATCCTGTATATTTATGTATGTGTATATATGTATATGTGTGATGATATATTTTTTTATTAGAATAGAACATCGAGAAATATTACACCTCGACCACGAAACTTTCGCTTCACTCGAGGCGATTTGACGCTTACAGCGATTTTCGCAGTGTTGAAAATGAGGCCATAAAATAAATGCTTTGAGCGTAAACGCATGCGTACTTAGACAAGCAAGGCAACGGATCGGTCAGTATTTCGTAGGACATCAAGTGTTGTTGACGTATAGATACAATGTCATCAACAATACTGATATTGTTTTGAAAGCAGCCCTTTTTTTGCACAAGATATACTAAGTACTAAATCAGGATTCCACAAACTGAATAAAGAAAGACAAGATTATGGTGAATATTACACACTTTATGAAAAACTTAGGAAATTCCCACAAAGGTTTTTCGAGTATACTAGAATGAGTATCGATACATTTGACTACGTCTTGCACAATATAGAATCTGTGTTGAGGGCATCCATCTGTGGTCCAAGAATTATCACACCAACGGAAAAATTCTTTTTAACATTACGGTAAGTTCTTAATTATTGATGAGATACATATCAATTATAACAGTTTTTAATAATGAAATAAACTCAAACATAAGTGCTTATCTTTTATTCATGATTGTTGATTGCTATCCAATTGGGAACCTGTTCTATAACCATAATTGCCATAATTGTGCTGTTCTCCGTACTCATACATCTCTTGTAGTAACGCTTGGTTAATTTTATTTCTCAATCTAATTTTTTGTATCGGCGGTAATCGTTCCATTTGAGGTAGTATGCTCATTAAAAAATGGTAGTATTCTGATTTTGGTCGAGTTCCTCTATCATTTCTTTGCGTCAAATCCAATTCCATCATTTTCAACTTTTTTCTCTTTATTTCTAAGCATTCAGCCCTTAATTCATTAGGAGTTTGCCGTTTTGCAACTCGAGTTGATGCAGAAGATGTTGATGGAGTTGGAGATGGGTATGTAGATGATAAAACAGGTGATGGATTTATAGATTCTGCTTGTATATTTGTAGTATTAGTTGGTTTTGAAGTATTTGGTAGCGTTATAGGTACCATCGGTGAATGCAGTGTCCCAAGATCGTTAGGTAATTGAAAGTATGAAAGATCTTGCTCTATATCACCTTACTGTAAATCAGAAGTTGAATGAAACTGAGATGTGCCGCTTGTCAACTCGCCGCCATCACAGTCTTGAATCGGACTATCGCAGTTATCAAAATTACCGTCTCCAACCGTACATACAACTTCGTCTTGCAAAAACAATAATAATTTAAAATTTTCCATTTCACCTCAGTTTCAATGCCAGCAGCACCTGAACGCGGTATCGGATTTTTTTTAAATTCTTTTCTGTAGGTGTCTTTGAGACCTTTCCACTTTTTTTTTAAGTCAGCAACTATAAATAGAAAGAAAAAAATATAGAGATTAATGCAGAGAAGTTATTGTATAACCTATGATAATAAATAAATTTTTTATTTGATTTGTTAGAAATGTAGAAATTCGCACTATGAGGTTTCCGTACCATTAAATTAAGAAAAGCTTATTAAGTAGTAGTTTTATCTATTTTTGTCTTTTGAGGAGTGAAAATCTAAAAACGCCAAGGACAAGTCAAAACAAAAATACAACTCATAATTATTATCTCATAATCTAATTATTAAATGACTATATATATAAATATAATACAATTATGCTTAACATATTATATAAGTATCTTATCATTTTTTTTTCGGGTACCTTTCAACTGGATTATCTATTGCATCATTAAAACATTCATACAGAATGGGCAAAAGTACTGTTGCCAAATGCATTTATCAAACAACTAAAGCTATATGGATAACGTTATGGAATATTCACATGCCACTACCAACGACAGAAAAAATAGATATATAGCAAATGAATTCTTTAATAAATAGCAGTTTCCTAACTATTTTGGAGCCATCGACGGGAAACACTTTCGAATAAAAAAACACCAAAAAGTTGAAGTGATTTTTATAACTACAAAAAATTTTTTTCCTTGATTCTTCAAGGCGTCTGTGATGCAGATTACAAATTTATTTCCATTGAGATCGGAGGCAAAAGTAAACAAAGTGACGGGGGAACGTTTTTTTTTTTCAAAATGAAATAAGCTGTTAACCATTAATATCTAGATTTAATATCCCTCAATCAAGACGTCTTCCTGGTTCAAATATTTTAATATTATAAGGTAATTTAACCTTATATATTAGTAGGTGATGCTGGTTACCCTCTGAAAAGTTTTTTGATGCGACCTTATCCATCCACTAATTTAAATAATGAAAAAAAAAGTGTGTGTGTGTTAGGGTACACATGTAAGAAGTGAAACTTCTTTATGACATCATTTTTCGAAAAATGATTTACTATTTACAACTTCACAGAAATTGGTTGAATAAAGCTAAATTAGATAAAGTTTATGCAAAAGGCTTTTATTCTCATAGACATGGATACAAATAACTTTATAAAATTTTTTTCGCTAATCACTTAATTGAAATATTATTTTTCACGTCACTACTGAGTTTCAGAAATAGAAATGTTCAGAGTTTCATGTAGGAGACTTGGTAATGGTATATGTACCTAGAAGGGTGATAGGTAAAACTTTTCAATTAATGCGATGTTATAAAGGGCCATATATAGAATTGTAGGAAAATTATCGAACGCTACATATAAAATCGAGTCACTCAATGAAAGAATGTGAGATATAGTTCATGTATGTCGGTTGAAAAGGTTTCAATTTAGATAATAGGAAAATGTAATATATACAAACTGTAAATAGATCTAGGGTGTTGACAGAAAGTATATGTGACAGGTGGTATAGTAACAATTATGTTTATGCCACGATGACATTAATAACATTGAATAAATATGGCGCGTAATGGAAAAATGTTACCCAGAAATAAAGATGGCGCGTAACAGAAAAACGTTATATTGCTATAAAATTTCTCCCATACGCCGATAAAGAAGTTTCACTTCAAAAAATCTTTAATAAGAGATTATTTAGGGCAAGAGTTACACTGGACAAAACTTTTGGAATATTTAAAAGCAAGTGGCGGTTATTTGCAAAATCAATTGAAACAAATGTGAGTAATGCTAAATTATTAATAAAAAGCAGCGTGTTTGCTTCGCAATATTGTACGAGAAAGAGATGGACAGAGAGATGAAGATTATTGTACAATAAATGACAACACAAGTCACGTAAATATTCAACTATCAAGACGAAACAACCGAGCTACTTCACAAGCTCTATTAATAAGAGACCAATTTAAAAATTATTTCAATGAAAACCAGTGATATTGATGTAATGTAATGTAAAATAACTAAGCTGAATATTCTGGAAAAAACTGTTTTATTTCTTCCCACAACTTTTTAATGATGTGTTTCATCTTGAGCTGTGGGTGCAACTCTTCCAGATTGGTGGCCTTTCCTCAATATAATGAATGAACTTTTCGATATCCATAATTCGCGGCAAATAAAACAAATTATTTAAAAATTTCGCCGGCGTGCACTCTCCCACACGTTTCGGTGGCAACGGGGCGACTGTTTCGTGTACGCACGAAACAATTGAGAACAACATTTATTTCACTCTCTCGAGACGTTCGTCTGTGCAAACAGCCGACGCTCGCGTTAATTCGCGACCAGCGAATTTCGCTGGCGTCTAGCAGCACTATTTCGTGATTGATCAGATGCAACGTTATTGTAAATGAATGTAAAATGACTGGTGAGCTAAATGGACAATTGTCTCAAACAGTACGATCAGTTACTGCTGCAGATTCGAGCGCTTCAAGATCTACATATCGGTAAAATAAATATGGACAAATTGCAATATGAACTGGATTTATACAGGGTGAATGAAACCGTTAGGTTAGGTTTTATTAAAAGATTAACTATTCTAACAAATGTAAGCGAATTATAAAATAGGTATAAATGAAATATAAAACATGGTTTGTTATCGTTCTTTAGTTCTCTACATGACGAATTCAAATGATTTCTAGGGATTTCAGGACAGGTGTGGGAATTTCAAAGCAGGTAGTTATTTCGTAAGAGTAGATATTTCAACTATTATATTGAGTTATTCAGGTAAAAGATATAATAATAGTAGTGTCACCGTAAATATGTTATGGTCAGTATAGAAAGTATAATCAGTATAGTAAGAATTATTTTTCTCGAAAAAAAGTATTTACAAATTTGAGGGTTGATAAACTTCCGCAACCTTTCAGCCAGGGGTTCACTTCGTATTCAGATATCGTAGAAGAAGTACCAGACAAGGTTTAAAGGTGCCGCAAATAAATATTCAAACTTGTCACTCAGCTCTCTTACTATTAGTCGACTATACAGTCACAAATTCATTTAGAGGGCTCTGGGTGTGCATTTTCAATAGGATTCCTGTGGATACACAATATTTATCCTTGTATAAATTTAAGAGTATTATTAAACAATAATTCAATAAACAGGATAGTGAATCTGACTATACACTTTCCAAATGTTGAGGAGACAAATATCCATGGCATAAGCGGTTCGACTTCTTACTGCGTTGTTTCGTTCATTAATGGTTTTGTATGTGTTTTGTCCATGCATGATGAAATTAGTAAAGAGCTACACTTAAGTTTCCTGCTCCTTTTCCTTGAGGAAAACTGTCTTGCGAATGAGCGCTAAAGCGTAAATCCGCAAAAAATTATGACCTTAATTTATAACCAATGTTATTTTATAATCTATGAAATAAAGATGTTTTGAATTTGAACAAAAATAAACTAAATTACTAAGAAATACCTACGTGAGGAATATTATATTAATTACCAGCGATATGTTTTACTAGAGAATACCTAACTATTAAGACCCGTTTAACCTAATTATAAATCGTGACAGTAAATTTAATAAATATGACGCCTTATTATTATTAAAAATAAACCGCTCGTTATGTATGACTTAAGTTACACGATATATAATATTTAGGAAAATGAAACTGTTGTGGCTCTTGACCGTTAAGTCCCCCCGCTAACGGGGCCGCGTTCCTATCAAAGTATTTAATATGTTGATAACCAGCCGTGCACGTTATCGTTCCAAAAACCAGCTACGTATTTTTAATGTTCAGAAAGGAAAATTTTATAATACCTGCGAAAATCTAAAAAAAATATATTAAGTTTTAAAATTAAAATACTAGAAAATTCGAATAAATGATAAAAATAAACCCTTTTTAACTCCGTAGTAACCATCAAATCCTTGTTCACGTGCAATAGAAAATTACGAGCCCGGACATAACGGAAAACGTCTGTTCGGTGAGACTCACCTTCGCGCCAACGTGTCCTAACGGTCCAGGGTGTGTGCCGAAAATCGAAAATGGTTTACAGTGAAAGTGAGCGAAACTGACTTTTTCGTGGGGGAATTTCTAGGGGGAACGACCCTGTAAGGTCTGTTCTCTACATCATACGGAAACAAACCATGAATTGAAGGAGGAAAAATGGCCCTAAACAAATTGAATTATAATATCTATTTTACTTACTTCATGTTAGTAAGCAAAAGTAGCAAACCTTAATTTATATCTGTAGTGAAATAAACTAAAAACCATATGTAAGTTTTCTATTGCAAGAAATTAAATGGTTTCTTTTTGTTTTATTTAAAAACTGATATGTCGAAAAATTTAAAACGCAAAAACCTTGTTGTAAACTTTTCGACTATTAAGTTATCTTTTGATTAATTTACGCAATTTTATCAAGACTTCGCCTTTCGATGCAATTTTTTAACCGGAGAAATACATTCTAATTTAAAATTGATTTCTAAACAATGCAAATTATTAAAACAAAAACACTTTTTTTTTTATTTTTGTTCCGAATATATATATATTAAAAAAATAATGTAATTTTACTCATAGAAGTCCGGAACAGAGCTAATTACAATTAGGAGGAAATAGTTTAGAAAATATTATTAAAGCTACTTTCCGTTAACTTCAATCAGAATTAAATGTTATTTACACTTTTAACTTAAATAAAGATATTTTGAAGAAACTTTAGAGTAATTATAACATTTTTTTTAGATGTTCTTAGCTTGCATTTTCAGCCCGCTCGATTCTGATTACAAAGTTTTCGTCGCACTTAAAATTCTGTGCATTTAATATTACTAGAAAGATCCAATGGACTGGTTAGCCTATTTGAATGTGGAGAAATAGCGGCAACGAATTGGCCTACGGATCACCGTCGGATTAAAAATGAACAGTGGTTTTCTGATTTTTTTTGCCAAAATGATATATTTATTTAGCATCGTTATAAAGTATTATCGTATTTACAGAAGCTACCCTGTTACGACCGTTTCGGTTCACAAGGACAGAGTGTGATCCCCGAGGTCTTTTATTAACAATAAAAAACATTAATACAAAAATATTATATCAAATATGCTTGGTCCCACAAACAAGTCATGCTAATAAAAATCTGTTCAACCATAATCCCATTGAGTGTCCTAGCTGTACGCTTATAAATTAATAAAAACGCCCATCTAAAACAATGATATCAAGAGAGTGACGATTACAAATGGGGGAAACCAGTGGGCGCGTAAGTTTCGGCGCAGTCATCCGACGGGGACGTCACGGGTGTTGATGTAGCAGGCGACAAGGACTGCAAATTGATGTCGCTGCGACCGCCGCTCTTGTGCAGTAAACGCAAGTCCGAAATAACAATATTTTTATCGGCTGATTTACACATATCGTAGAGGGCGAGTGCTGCCACAGCAGCACCTGTCAAAGCTTCCATCTCGGCACCAGTGGGAGCTCGCACGCACACTTCACACTGGACGCGCAGCGCACCGATGGAGTCAGTTGGCAGGTGCACGCTAACACGCACACAATCGAGGGGCAGTGGGTGGCACAACGGTATTAAGTCTGCTGTACGTTTGGCGCCCATCACGCCTGCAATCTCGGCTACGGTGAGGGCGTCTCCTTTCGGCAACCCCGCGGCCCGCAGCAGTCGCAATACTGGTGCAGCAACACGCACCGAGCACACGGCTACTGCTACGCGCCGAGTCACTGCCTTAGCACCCACGTCCACCATGCGTGCGCGTCCCTGATCATCCAGATGTGAGAGACGCGCATCGTTACAGTAGGCGCGCTGCTGCCGGAGCTGCCAGGGTACTGCAGTCACAGCCATCGCCGCCGCTACTGCTGCTGCGCCTGACGAAGGTTGCGTAGATGCCGTTAGCCTCCTATCAGTATCATTGGTCGGTTTGGCATTCGCGCGAGATTCAGCATGCCTAAAATCAATACCCAAGGTAGAATATATGGAACGAATATAGGCCAGTTACATTTTTATTTGGTGTTAGTCGGCGATTATGCCCCAACTCCTAATCCCGACAGAAAATATTTTTATTAGGAGCCGAGTATATCTTATTTTTTAATTCTGAATTATAATAATCAAGTAATTAAATAATTATAATGATAATGATAATAAATGATTCGCATAGTCAGTTTCAATTATAATAGTTTCTTGGTTGTAAGTTTGAAAATCAGTCATCTCCTAATATATCTCATACAACTCATTTTGTACTTTTAATCAAAAAATATTGATATGTATCATTTCAAAACGTTTAATACGCATGTCTAAAATTAAATAATTTAACAGAGACAAAAATAAACAAATGCAGCTAACTTTAATTTAATATAGTTCAGAAATTTGATATGCATTAATTGACATTTAAAAAGGACTACAGCAAATGAAAATGTACATCACAATCTGACAAAAAATTCACACATTTGAATGATCTCTTTTAATATCTCTTTCAATATTAACGAAGATTAATTCAATTAACACGAAAGATGATTTAATGTAACAGAAACAAAATAAAGCATGAAAATTTAGAAAGTTTAGAAAATTTTCCCATCAAACAAAACGTACCTTATGTGAAACTCGAAAAAGCAACTATGAAAAAAAAAAAACATTAATTTAGCCTTTTCTAGGGTTCCAAGCCAAAATGGCAAAAACTCTCCTACTTTCGTCACTACTACCAGTGCCTAAATGTGTGTGTATATATATATATATATATATATATATAGTGTATATGAAATAAGAACCTGTTTATACAAAAAATTACCCCTTGATTTCATTGCTTGATTGGCCTGATCAAGCAATGCCTATCCAAAAGACTGAATTTAATATTTATGCCTCAAAAATTTATATTTAAAAATTGCATACTCCCAAAATATTCCACTTTAAAGTACAATGTTGTAAAAAGGTTGAAACAATATCTAAGTTATATTCAGAATTTTTTTGGATATATAAAATTAAAAACGACTGTAACTTATTAGTTACCTATTATATTAGTTATTATAATTTGTATTGTACCAAATTAATATAATAGGTTGTTGATTTTACACTTTTTAAACTTGGTTTTCAGTGGTATACTAGACCGCAATACACGTGAGCAAAAAGTCGCGCACATTATCTATGATAAAAACGTCATTATTATAATTTTTTGTACAAGTTGAATATGCATTTTCTACGACTTACTGAATGCTTTTTCCAGTATTGGGTCCACTACGTAGAAAAGGAAAAGAAATAAATAAAGTAGTTACACAATAGGATGCAGCATGTTATTACCGGCATGACTGGGTTTTTTGTTGCGGAGTGCGGCGCGGATTAGGGCTGCGATCTCATCGTCGCAGGCGCCAGCGCGAAGTGCGTCCCGGAGTGATATCTCACTTGCGCCGAATAAGCAGACCTTGAGACTGCCGTCAGCCATCAAGCGGAGGCGATTGCAGCCCGTGCAAAAGTGTTCCGTCATGGAACTTATGAAACCGACGGCGCCCGCCCAACCTGGCACGGCCCAACGCTTAGCCGTGTCGTGTGGGGAGCCCGGCAATGGTTGTAGACCAGGCGCGGGTACTGCGGCTGCCGCTGCCGTCAGCGCCGTCCGCCATCCCACCAGTTGATTTGTTTCCCACGCGTTACCCGAAAACGGCATAAACTCGATGAACCTGCATAGATCGCACAGCTTAGGCCGAGGACCTGGCGACAGCGCGTCGCCGTAAGAAACGCCATATACTCACCGTACTTCTACGTTACGATCGCGGGTCAATGCCACGAAATCGCCTATCTCATCGTCGTTGAAACCTGTAACGAAAAAAGTGACCAAAATTAACTCGACATAGGGTAATAGGTACCAAACGTCAGAGACAAAAAGCCTAGACTGTTCATACTCAACAACTTTGTACAAAAATCCTTTCGTTCATCTCATGGCAATTCAAAGTTCATTGAAAAATTCACCAAAGAGAACTCTGTAAGAAAAGAGGAGATGAAGGTTTTTGTTGTGAAAAACTTGTAGCATATTATTCCAGTAGTTGATATTTGAAATAAAAATTTGATCTAAATTATGAGCAACTATTTAACAATCAACTTTAATATGTGAATAAATAGTGGTGTATATATAAGGTTGGAGAATTTTTTTTTCATATTTTATATACAAATTCAAGATAATTTTTCATCATATTTTATTTACATTTAATAATTATGTATATAAAATGCTATTTTGTAGGCAGTGACATAATTCCATCGCTTTAGAAATTTTGTGAATTCTGATGAAAAACTACAAATGGTTTCGACAGTTCTCTCTTGATGTTAACCTAACACTACCTAAAGAATTTTGAAGAGACTCAAACAGGTGAAAATCTAAGAAAACAAGGTCAGTTATATGGTAGACGCATTAGCACTTTCCAACCAAACTCTTTCAATATTTGTTGAGTGGCAAAATGTGTGTGATCCAAAGTTATCATCGTGAAATTCACATCTTTTCTGTTGATCAATTTCGGCAGTTTCTCTCTACTTCTTACTTGATTTTCATCAAGTGTTGGCATTAGAGACTCAAATTGATGGTTTTGATCGGCGGTAAAGGATCATAATAATTCCAGTTCCCTTCCAATCTTACCATACACATAGTATCAACTTATTGCGAGTTAATCCGGCTTTTGCTATAGTCTGGAGCTTGCTCGAAAGATTCATGTTTAACTTCAAAAATACCGACTGCCGGACAAACGTTTGAATCAATTTTGTGCTACTTTTAACGACATTACATCAGGTTCACAAAAATCACATTTTTTTTGCGGCTTGGGAAGCATTTTCTCCTTTTTTGTAATAAAACTTCAAAATGTATCGAATTTCTACGTTCGAAATTACTGAGTCTAGAGCAATAAAAATTTTGCAACGAAACTAAAGCAGATAATGCAAAATTGAAAAGGACCTTTTTTGAGTAGAATTTTTTTTCCTATAACTTTTGTGTTTGAAACTTTTTATTGAAGTGAAACTTCTTTATCGGCGTATGGGAAAAATTTTATAGCAATGTAACGTTTTTCTGTTACGCGTCATCTTTAACTGTTACGCGCCATCTTTATTTCTGGGTAACATTTTTTCATTACGCGCCATATTTATTCAATGTTATTAATGTCATCGTGGCATAAACATAATTGTTACTAAGGCCACCTGTCACATATACTTTCTGTCAACACCCTAGATCTATTTACAATTTGTATATATTACATTTTCCTATTATCAAGTTGAAACCTTTTCAACCGACATACATGAACTATATCTCACATTCTTTCATTGAGTGACTCGATTTTATATGTAGCGTTCGATAATTTTCCTACAATTCTATATGGCCCTTTATAACATCGCATTATTTGAAAAGTTTTACCTATCACCCTTCTAGGTACATATACCATTACCAAGTCTCCTACATGAAACTCGGAACATTTCTATTTCTGAAACTCAGTAGTGACGTGAAAAATAATATTTCAATTAAGTGATTAGCGAAAAAAATTTTATAAACTTATTGGCAAAAAGAATAAAAGATATTTATTCTAATCCCAGTGGATTTCTAACAGAAGTAAGTAATTAAACCTTTTATCTAATACATTCAACACGTGGGTGTGATTACGGTATTTATTTTTTTAAGGTTATTTCAGGTTAACCTTAGTTTTTGATTGTAAATATCAGTGAGTTAAGCCATTAATTACAAAAATATATAATAACGATAACAAATTATTGTTATCGTTATTATATATTTTTGTTACTATTAATTAATTATAATTATATTTATTTATTTATAATAGAATTTTTTCATTAATTATAATAGAATTATTACTATTAAGTAATAATTCTATTATAATTAATGAAATGCTATAATCTTAGTAGCAGAAAGGTGAAATAATTGTACTATTTTTGTGTCCATGTCTATGATAATAAAAGCCTTTTGCATAAACTTTATCCAATTTAGCTTTATTCAACCAATTTCTGTGAAGTTGTAAATAGTAAATCATTTTTCGAAAAATGATGTCATAAAGAAGTTTCACTTCTTACGTGTGTACACTAATACACACACACTTTTTTTATATTTCTCACCGTTATCGAGTCATTTTGAAAAAAACACGTTTTTCAACCTTTTTTTTTATTTTTTTCATCCCTTTTCTGTCAATTTAAATTAAAATTTCTTTTATATTATCATTATTTATGTAATTACGAACATATTTTTACATATTGTGCCAAAACTGGTGAGATCATGTTTAATCGGAGATTTTATTGGACTTTATGTTGTACGCGCGAACGAGAACATTTAAAGAAAATTTTTTCTTCTTTATGTCTCTGTCACCAAAGATTCTAAAAATTCTTTTACTCATTGATAGCTACACTACCCCCGAATAATATAATCAAATTTTATTTTGATGCTACTAGCACTTTATACGACCTCGTACAAATTAGTTCCGTGACCGGTAGTAGAATAGAAATTGCACGCAGAACGAGAAACAGAATTGCAAATAGAGAGCAAGATCGAAATCGAGAATGAGAAGAAGGTCAAAATCAAGTGCGTGATCAAAATTACAATCGAGGACAAGACCGAGATCGAAAAATGGAATCGGAGTTTTCTTGGATAAAGACCGGAATCGAAATCAAAAGCGGAACCGCGATCGAAATCGAGTCAGAAAGAATTAGACATCGAAAGCGGGGCCGGGAACAAGACCAGATATGCGATCGGGATCTTGATTTTGTATTGGGGTGATATACGAAATAAAGAAATTCATTTTACGTCTACGCGTGCTGAGCTGCCGGCAAACGCTAGTTTGATATTATTGAACTAATCAGTTTAATGTAGGATAGACGGTCTCTTTGGACCTGCTTTTCCTGCGAGTTAGCATAATAAAGTTTGTTTTCAATCAAACCAGCTTACTTTTTACGCTATTCTATTTATTTATAAATAAAAAGTGAGAGGCTTCTGCGGGAGCGGGGCGGAGAGTGCATGACTGTCAGTTTCGCCCTATACAAAGAATGTATCGCTGTAGATTTTCCTACTCCATATGTTTTGCTAAATTTGGTATATTTTGCAAACTAGAATGATTGTATTGCACTATTTATAATGTAACGAGTTGCTGCACGGGACTTCGTTCACGTGGATCATAATTTACTGTGGTAATTTATTTAGCAAGAGCTCCGTGTATGCAATGCCATTCAGAGAAAGAAAATGTTTGTGTTTTGATTCCATTTATTAATGTGCTTTTGGATATAAATTATATTTTATTTTTCCATCTGATGCTTGCACGACCAAATCAGGTTTTTTGACAGACAGAAAGAAGACACAGAGCCATTCATATGAAAAGCATGGGTTTTTTAAATTTAGTTTACACATGAAAATTCAAAACATTTTTATTTTATAAGTTACAATATAACTATTGAAATATGTTATAATATTTCAAAAATCTAACGTTTGTTTAAACATTTTCCCTCTAGAACAAACAAAAAAACTGGAAATAGCTCTTTTCAAATTAAATTATATGCATAATCCGATTGAAATAAGTTGGGATGTACTGTTAATTCCAGAGTCAATGTTTGTTCATGCAACTCACAATATTGATAACCGACTACTCTCACGGCTAAACTCCTGAACTTTCTTTACCACTTTGCTGTTGAACGAGTATTATAGCGCTGTAGTAGACAATATGCCGGTTATTCTAGTTAGGTCTGCATTGCTACGTTAATGGTAAAATAACATTTTAATTTTAATAAATCTTAGCGTAAAAAAGAAATGACCTAAGCATTACATCTTATTGTGGACGGTCGTAGAAAACACATCCATAACATGCTGATAGAAATCAGTAAAGCGGTTTCGAGATTGGCTTGTACAAAAAAAAATATAACTATGATCCGTGGTGGTATCTTCCTTTTTCACACGAATTATTTACAATTTGTTCGTTTCCACGCACGTAAAGAGCTCTTTCCGTGGGACAGTTATGGTAAAGTTTTGAGTTTTAAAGATATTTTACGTATGGTGGTACAGACCACAACTCCTCGTCTCGTTTGTTCCATGAGTACATATATAAATGTATACGTACGTACGGCACCGACACCGAACCGAACCGACATACGTAAAATACGAAGTTGCATGCAAAGAAGTGCCCGAATACCGGCGGTGAGGTGTATCATGTATGAGAGGGAAACTTGAGCGAAGGAAGTTATGGTGAAGGACTTTATATTGATAATATCATTATTATGAATATAACAGTGCGAAGCCCATTTTTGTAAATATTATTTCGTAGTTATTTCGTAGTCGCTGTGTACGAACTAACAGAAGCGAGTTGGTGATGGCTAGTTTATTGTAAATGTAAAAGTATGTTTGTTTGAACGTTTGTTCTTCAATCACGTTTGAACTGATTGATATTTTTCATACAAAATAAAAAAAATTGTACAAATATCAGGAAAAAAGTATCTGGAGACCGCTTCTTACACAGATGGAAAACTACACTACCTCCGGTAAATAGCCTCTATTTTATTTTATTTAGTATATCCTATGAAATCGAAAGCCAAACCAGGAACATAATCGATAGTAGGACCAGGACCGAAATCGAAAACAGAATCGGGGTCAAAATCGAATGTGAGATCGAGATTAGAATCATGAGAGTGTGACTGGGATGGGGAGCAGAATTGAGAACGGAACTAGGGTCAAATTGAGAAAGCGGGACTTTGATTGAAATTGAGAACGACACCGGGGTTGCAATAGAGTCTGGGAGCGGAATCAGAACCATGATCATAATCGGGATCGGAATCGGAATTGACACTATAGGCATGTCTTAAAATAGGCGTTTGTTCATGTTGAATATAATAAAAGAATAATAGGGTGGGTGTACATTTAAAATGTTTTATAAAATTTTAAAAGTTGTAGCAATTCCAGATAATGTTAAATATCATTGTAATATTTTTTCGTCATCGTATTGTTAAATCAGTGAAATTACTGAGAGTATTTCATTAATACCTAATATTGATTTTCAGAACTAAAATTCATACCCACATATAATTAGTCGATCAACCACTCAATACCTTCTGTATAAATTGACGGAAAAATAAGTATTGATAATAAAACGAATGAAGTGCGATATATGAGTTATTGGTTTAAAACACTCATGGGAAGGAAAACAAAAAATTCAAGAAGATACTGTCAATGAGCTTATAGTACAGCATTTGTTTCATCGTATTATAGTGGAGATTTGAAGCTGATAGATCATTCGCCTCTGTGATTGACCTTCTAAAGAAACAGACGCATCAGCACTCGCCAGTTTCCCTTGAACTTCTAAAGACACCATTGCCCAAAACCATTGGGTTAAACCTATAAAATTAGTCGAATAGTGCCTCACGAATAAACGAGATTCAATTGAGAGGTTGAGTAGAAATGTTCGAACAGCTTCTTGCCGTGCCGAAAGATGATCGTTTTATTAAATGCATTGTTACTTGCGAATAAAAATTGATTTATCTAAAAAATTCAAACATTGAGAATTAGTGGTTAGACAGGGGACACCTGAACCAATCGCGAAAAGAGGTCAATTCGAGCCGGAAATCTTGTTTATGTGTCTGGTGGAATTATGAAGCTTTAGTGCACTTTGAAACAATTTCAGATGGTCGATTGATTATTGTAGAGAAATATAGTGCACATCTGCCACGAACATATAAGCTTTTGTCTCAGAAATTTCTAGGTTTAGTAAACCATAAACAAGTTGCTCTTCTAACATGACAATATTAGACCACATACTGCCAAATATACGCGGGATAAGATCGTAGAACTTAGTGGTATTAAACTCTTACCACATCATTTAGTGCGGATCTTGCACTGTCAGACTACTATTTATTGAGATCCATGGTGAAATTGTTTCGTGGAAAAAAAATTGGATCCAAAGGCAATGTTGAAAATACAGTGCAGCAATTCCTTGCATCTAAGCCCAAGGAATGATTTTACCAAGGTGATTATAAAATAAATGTTCTCTATCGAAACCAGTGCCTCATTATAAACTTGTAGTGTGTATCTAATATTTCAATTTTGGTTCGTTGCACGCAAACGATATAATACGTCTTCACTGTATAATTCATACTAGTCGAATGTTATCTGTTGTGCCTGTACCTAGATACAATAGTACTGTTATCGTCTTGCAGCTTATACAATTTGTTACGGACAGCCGCGTAACTAATGTTAATTCAAATATTGTATTGTGTCTTATACGGGCTTGATAAGGACTATTTGTAATTAGTGTTTATATTTGTGTGTGTTTTCTATTATTGATATATTTTATTAAAGAGATTTTTTGTCTAGTTTTTTATTACCCGGGTAGGGACTAGTTTTAAAAAGGAATATTTGTTTTTGTATATTTGTGTTTGATAAATTAAACGATTTGAAATGTAATGTGCGTGTGAGTTGCATACGAAATTGTGCTTTGGTGGAGGACGAATGGTAGGCCTTGAAAGCGGCCGTCATTACGGCACGCCGCTAATCGGTGTCTCGGGCGCTAGTGGCGTCAATGCATTGCACATCGTCAAGCTGTTCGAGCGTATCGCGCTGCGACGCCTTCTTCGCCATCTGACTCCAAGACAGGAGCAGTTTGGGTTTCGCAGCAGGCATTCCACTACGCTCCAGCTGGCAAGAGTCCTCCAACACATGGCCGGGGAGCACAACCGGGGTCGTCGTACCGTCGGAGTCTTTCTCGACATCGAGAAGGCGTTCGACCGAGTGTGGCACCCCGGGTTGGTGTTCAAACTACTAAATACACAAATCCCGCCTGCGCTCGTGCGGACAGTAGCGTCGTTCCTGGAAGATCGCAGTTTCTTCGTTGCAGTCGAGGACGCGATCTCGGATCCACGACCCATCTACGCCGGAGTGCCGCAAGGCAGCAGTTGTCTGTCTCCGTGCCTGTACGGAGTTTATACGGACGATATCCCCACTCTCGCAGGTCAACTACAGGACTGGGAGGACGTCGTACTCGCGCTATACGCGCTGACGACAGTGCGTACTTCGCATCATCCCGTCGGGCGGACCTGGCGCGGCCAAAATCCAGAGGGTCCTCGACCTATTGCCAGAATGGTTGGACAAATGGCGAGTCGCCGTAAACTTACGGCGGCCGCCATACTGACCGGCCAGCAGCGTACCGTGCCACCGAAAACTAAGACTCCGGGACAGGATGTTGAATGGCAGACAAAGGTGCGATACCTGGGCACAGATTGACCGCTCCATGCGCATGGCCGCTCAAGTGTAACAAGTTATCCACCAGAGCAGAACCGCGCGGAGCATGCTGCGCCCAGTGCTCCGATCGCACCTGCCGCTCAGGGCCAAACTTGCTCTATATAAGGGCTACATACGTTCCCGGTTAACATATGCGGCACCAGCATGGTACGCACTCTGCTCCATATCACAGAGGAAGAGGATCCAAGCCCAGCAGAGCATCGCCCTACGGATGATCGTGAGAGCGGGTCGGTATATCTTAAATGACGTTATCGCTCGCGACCTCTGTATCGAGACCGTAGAGGAGTTCATCCGACGCATTGCCCGCCGGATGTTCGACATCGCTGATCAAGGCCCACATGAATTCCTCCGGAACATCGCGCCGACGCACGAGAGGTCGCCGAGCGTCCGACCTCTCCCTAGAGAAGTCACCAAAACGCCTCCTCCCAAACAGTGAAGCAGAATTTGCGAGAACCAGATGTCTGACTGGACTCTCGTAAAGGGAACCACAACCATCTGATCCGTCGGGGTCGTATCCCCAACGAGAAGACGCCCGGGCATGAGGCATCGCCTCCGTCCCGAACCTACACCCACAACAAGGGTGTGGAAGCCCCACGAGAGAGCCAATGCATATGCATAACAAAGTGCATGGCCACGCCTCCCCAATTAAAATGTATGCAACTCACATAAGCAACGGATGCACCACCTATAAAATGCAGTGGGAGTGGACTGCATTACTAATAACCAACCGTCATACCATGTGAAGCAAAAGCTGAATCATTTAATCGCCGCCACACCGTAAGAAATCCGTTGAACCAGAAGCGTGCACTCGTGAAGAGAAGCAACCCGAGGTGCGGGCTTACGCGGCGATAGCTGAAATCGCCGTTACACAATTCGTATTTTTCCTGAGATTGGTGGTATTGGCCCCACTTCGCTCCGTGCTCTACATATTATAATACTTAGGACGTTACATGTTGTTATGTGTATGTATTAGTACATACAGTACTCTACAAACATGTCAATATAATACCAAATGACGTGGGTATTCGGTGCGGTGGAACAGTATTTGACGTACCAGCAAAATGTCTTAATGTGCATTGTTTAAAAGAAAAATGAATACTTAACAAGCTTCACGGTACTCAGTTTCAGGCACTTACTCTCACTTTTTAAATATGTCATATCGGCACACTTAAAAGAATGCATTTGACATTGTCGGTGGTGGTGACAACACTCTCGCACTTGCTTTCTGTTACGAAGTACACGTGACGTCAATTTTTATAGTGTATGAACAAATTTACAACTGTCGAATGATCTTCATGGATTGGAGATGATAAAATACATCATATTGCTTTCTACCTATAATACATAATATATAATGTAATAATCTAGTAAACCACATAATATAGGTGGACTATGGAACAAACAGCATCGATCGATACAGCTGCATTTTTTTATTACGAAAACAGCATTCCTATTATGGCATATTTGCAAATGTATTGACAGGTTACACAGCGTTGCAATACTCGACATCGATGCTTTTTTGCGCTTTTGAGTAACTGTTGTGACAGTAATTTAAACATCTGAACGGTTATCAACTTGAATAAAATTTGGCAGTTTTAAGGTGGGTTATACTAAGAAAAAAAAGCATTCCTAAATGTTATCAGAAAATTTGAAACATCGTTTACGTTTTTGTAAAATCATATTTCGATTTTAACAATTAGCGTTTTTATCTTTTAGTGCAACTCACGTTAAAAAGATGGATGTACTATCATCTTCAATTGAATACCGACCATAGACATAGTCAATATCGAACATTTCTAGTGGTGAACTAATTAAGTGTGTTTGGTCGTTTTTTGCATTTTCTATCGCACTTGCTGGATTGTTCTTAAGCTACATACAATAAAAATGATCAAATTAACGTAACTTCGTCTAAGAAAAACTTAGAAAAAACTGTTCGTATTTACGTAAACGGAAGTACACACCTTTCATTAATACGCAATTGATTTTGACAGGCGCGTATCCAAGCTGCAGCGCCAAATCGATGCCGGCCAGCACGCGAGCCAGCCCGCGTCCCGGCCGCCGCGACATGCGCTCATAGCGTTCGGCGTGCAAAGAGTCCAGCGAGACGTTCAGGGCGTCTAGACCGGCACGGTGCAATGCTGGCAGCAGCCGTGTCAGCAGTAACCCGTTGGTGGTGAGCGCGATTGTGTGCAATCCCGGTACGGCTTTAAGCCGTGACACTAAAGCAGGCAACTCGGCACGCAGCGTTGGTTCACCACCTGTCAGTCGTACTTTGTGCACACCCAGCATCGCAAATACCTGTACCAGCTTCTCGAGCTCGGCCGGCGTCAGCAGTGCGTCGCGTGGCGTCAATTGTACTCCCTCGGCCGGCATGCAGTATCGACCTGTGTATCAAATGACACCCTTAAGTCTATTTAAATCGAATTTACAGGTCTTGAATAATACTGATATTTATTAGATGACTGTACATCAGACAGAAATTTTATTTAATCATGGAATCAATGAATAGCCCAAAAGCACATGATAAATGGAAGTTTTCGTAAGAACTAGGAGTTACAACCGTATTGTTAAAATATGACATTACGAGAGGCGACGATTCCATTTTGCATTTACGGTGGGTTCACAATAATTTATTTATTTCGTTAGAAAAAAAATAAAAATATAATTAAATACAAATTATTGATGAAGTTTTTGAAAATAAAGTATAGTTGCAAATTATGATTTAAAATAAATACACAACTATGTGTAATGTGATTAAAACATTTTGGAATTTTAATTACAATAGGTTATATTCATTTTTAAATTTAATTAATAATGAATTGAAATAGGAATAAATACCATTTTTTATTTAAATTAGTTAAAATGGAATCTATATACAAATATGTGAAGAGAACATTTGTAAACTTTTAAGCATATTGCGTGCACAAAGTAGCATAAGATTTAGGATAGTTAACGTTTATATAGGTAGTGAAAGAGGGCGGAAAGCTAATGTTTTTATATAACATACATTAGAAATATATTAAGACTGTTGACATTATTACAAATAATCAGTACAGTAATACAGTCTATCAAACACAATCACAATTGTGATAATGTCATAATCATAGTTTAATAATTTTCCTATAATATTTCTTCTAATAGATATTTGTGCTTTATATATTAAGTATTAGTGAAATATAGCTTGCTCAATTTACATATATAAAATGAAAATTGTGTAACAGTACAATTGACTTACAATATCATACAGGTACAAAAATTATATTTGCTATTGTTAGTTCAATGATTTTTTGGATATATCATAGCAGTTACAATAAGTGAATTCATTTTATTCATTAAGGTCCTTCTAATCTCGGTTTCAGTAATTTCATGAAAGTTTTTTTTTACTTTCATTACACCTCGATATAGAATATTGACGAATCGGAATGAGAGACAAAGAAGGAATATATATTCGCATATATAAAATAATAAACCAAATACAAATTTAAATAGCGTTAATGATATACAAAATGAAGAAATGCTCATGAAGATGTAATGAAGATGGTACTGATGATATTTCTGGTGAGTGGAGCAATGATGGAACTCAGTAGCAGGAATGAGGTTAAATAGTTCTTTAAACTACTTCCCATAGCATATGCCATAAAGCATGCACAAACAATCTACAGCTCTTCGCATGGACAATCGGCCAAATTGACCGGATACCAAAGGGTCGCCGACAATTCAAGATGTTCGACTTTTTGATGCGATCTAAAAGCAAAAGGTTATTGCGATCGGGATGTCCTAAACCAGAAACGACAAAGCACTCTGGGTGAGTTCGAACCTATAAAGTAAAGAGCGACGATCCCACCTAACTTACTGTCATGCTCTATTGAGCACCTCAAACTTTTTAGAAGCTCGTTTTACCTTGCCCTCAAGATAAAAGCGAAATTACATTTCGATATGTCAACATTAAGGATCCCGATACTCGGTATGGTACCAACGGGAGTGCTACCGAAGAGAGGATAAAGGGCGAAAGGGGATATTTAAGCGATAAACGCGCAATATTGTGTTTTTTGGGATTAAGTTCAAAAGTTCAACGAGGTTAAATTTACCCTATTCCAAGATTTGCTTTAAGGCTGTCTCAATTTCAGACATAAGTTTATTTCCACACTCGTCAACAGGATACTGAAAAATATTTATGGGAGAAGTGTAGTGCCTCCACAGTGCTGTCATCTATAGGAAACGACATTACCGATTTTGAAAGAATCATTGCTATGTAAAATCATAAAATATTCATATTCAAATATATCATTATTTCATGAGCATGTGTCGTTCGTCCATTGCGACCTTGACACTTCGTTTCGTGAGAATTTCACTTACATAGTTTCTAGGGAAGCTTCAAGAGAAGCGTTTTTGCCAGACCCTAAAAGTTTTCGCTACATCCAAACTAACAGTCAACCTCCCCATTGCTCTCAATATTCTCCACCCAACGATGGGTCAACAAAGTGAGAAGATCGACAGCTGGGCGGCTACTTTGAAAATCGTACTGGCAGTCGTTAATCAACTGGTTTCCTCTAAGGGTCGGTTAATAATGCATTCAATCATTTTAAGAACAAGGCGATAAATTGTTTTAAACCTGTAATTAGACGGATCTGAATATTCGCTTTCTTAGGGATAGTGTGCACTAAAACTGTCTTCAAAGATTGCTGGAACTATGGCTATTGAATTTGAGCGACGAAACAGGTGCGTTAAAATTGATGCAGTGGCATCGATTAATGATGCATGAATGTATTAGCGCATATTTCAATCACAATGACAGCAGTTCTACGAGGGGCGGCTGATAAGTCCGCGGCCTAAGGCATTAAATGAAAGAAAAGTACGAGTATTTTATTTTTATTTTTCAATATAGTCTCCCTCAAGCGAAATACATTTTTCACATCTGGTGTATAACGCCTTCAAACCGCCCAAAAAATATTCCTTTTCTTTGCAGTCAAAATGGCTTTCTACATCTTCATTTGATTGTCATCAACAAATCTACAACCACGTAACTCCTTTTAAATTGGAAAAAAGGAAATAGTCGCTGGGAGCTAGATCTGGGCTGTAAGGTGGGTGGTCAATTTCCGAGAGCCCGTGTCCTTCAGGGCCTGCCTCGAAACCCGCGCCGTGTGGACAGATGCATTGTCTTGTAAAACAAGGACTCCGCGCGATAACTTCCCACGTCGCTTCTGTACGACTGCCTCTCGTGCCTGAGCCAATAAATTCGCATAATATTGGCCATTCATAGTAGTCCCACGCGGCAGTAATCAATTAGTAAAACACCTTCACTATCCCAAAAATTGTCGCCATAAGCTTCGATGCCGACTTTTGAATCTTGAATTTCTTCGGCGGCCTTTCTCCTTTTCGTCGATTGCATGGACTCCTGTTTAGGATTCCGTGACGAACTTGCAGGGTTTATCCACGGTTACAATTCGGTCGCAAATTTCGTCTACATTATCCCCGACTAACTCTAAAATCCTTGCGTCACCAGAGTCGCTGCTTGTCAAACGGCGTTAGCATTTTGTACCGCAGCGCGGTCTGCTTATTCATGCCACGAGCATATGAATATAGAAAAATCAGTGCGTCATTCATATGCTCGTGTATAATTTCTCCAACTCGTTCTTTACTAATCTGCAACTCTTTAGCTATCTGCCATAATTTTATTCTTCGGTCGGCCAGTACTAATTTTTCGAACATTTTCCTCCGTCACTACCGTCACAGGACGCCCTGGGCGAGGATCATCTTCACAGCTCTCTCGTCCTTGTTGAAATAAGCGAGCCCATTTTTTGACCATCGTATACGAAGGCGTAGATTCCTGATGAACTGATACCATGTCTTCAAAAATTTTTTTGGGCGTTTTTCCTTTCTTTACGAAGTACTTTATTACGGCGCGATGTTCAATATTACTGAGACTTGACGATTCGGCTGACATGATGACGTTTGTGCTTCGACAGATAATTTGTTAATGACTTTAATAACGAAAGGAAGCTATATTTATACTAACAAGAAGTGTCGCAATTAGTGGTAATAGTTGTGAAATAATGAGTCATCGCTAAGTACCTTGGGCCGCGGACTTATCAGCCGCCCCTC
This sequence comes from Eumeta japonica, assembly GCA_005406025.1. NCBI lineage: Eukaryota > Metazoa > Arthropoda > Insecta > Lepidoptera > Psychidae > Eumeta > Eumeta japonica. The sequence continues at coordinate 533 of BGZK01001481.1, read as the reverse complement.
GTATTATGATTATTCGACTTGTGGATATTAAAACAAATTTTGAGACGTTTTAAGTTTTGACAAAATGATTATAAAAAGATATACCAGACTGAGAAAAATGGTGGTCAAATGTTGTGAGGGTCGTTTCCTTACACGGTCAGGGTAGAGAACCGTTAATGGATTGTATGTATGTGTCGTGGACTGTTAAGCCCTAGTAAAATGTCGCTTTTAATTTTTACTATAAGGATATTCCTCTCTGGGTGGCTCTTCTTAGGTAACTCGCTGTTAATCCAAAACTTCTATCCGAGGGAATTAATTATTGAAGTGAAACTTCTTCATCGACGTATGGGAGAAATTTTATAGCAATGTAACGTTTTTCTGTTACGCGCCATCTTTATTTCTGGGTAACATTTTTCCGTTACGCGCCATATTTATTCAAATGTTGTTAAATGTCATCGTCGCATAAACATGGTGTTACTAAGACCATCTGTCACACATACTTTCTGTCAACCCTAGATCTATTTACAGTTTGTATATATTACATTTTCCTATTA